>LBNU01015767.1:0-14105 GCA_014162995.1 Artemisia annua
GAGCTATGATAGATTTTAATCCCGCAATCTACGGCTATAAACTAAAATAGAGTACATTTTACTAAAATCATATGGAAAACCAAAACAAAAAGTAAACAAAAAACTTTTAAAATAATAATAATAATAATAATAATAATAATAATAATAATAATAATAATAATAATAATAATAAATTTGAAAATTCACTCCTATTCGCTAAATATAATTATTTCCCATCATTTATTATTTCTTTATTTGTTATTCTTTTATGTAAGTATGTAACAATGGTTTCCAACTTTTTGTTGACTAATGCATGAGATTTGAACACACCATTACACATATCAAACTAGTTAAAATCATTCATTTTTAGAAGGTTAATGTGGTTAGAATTATTTGCATCTAACAAAAATTAAACCTGAACCCACACACATCATTTATCTCATCCTTTTCCTATATTGAAATATATGTTTAAGCTTGTTCGCGAAAACTTTTAGAGTTGGCCATTAATTTAATATGCGACATTTTTGTGGTGCGAAATATGCATCATTTTAGACGAACACAAACCATTACTTTAAGTCGTTAGGTTATCCTGTGGTCCATTGTTGAATGTTGATCAACTCTTCGAGATTTAATTGAACTATGAAAGAAGTTGACAAGTGTCGTCTCGTTTTCAACTATCTAAACGTTCAATTATTCGCAAAAATCATAAGTGTTAACGATTTCAGCTAACTACATTTTTTCTCAAGACTTATGAGAGCCACTATTGCTTTCAAGCCCCAAGCCCCATTCAAAGTAGTCTAAAAGTCGATACTCTATTATTAGACGATCATCTGTGGCTCCGCTTTTAGTTGTAAGTAGTATAATTTTGTTTTGAGTTTTGCTAATGACATCTCCGTGAAAGAATAAGTTTTTATTAAAATTTGTCCCGCGCAATAAAAATTACCCTATCATAATTCAGTGTTGATTTTGTTCCTTTTTTTTATTTATTTTTTATTATTTTTTTTAAGATAACTTTCGTATCTAATACTTCCTTGTCCCTAGTCATGTTTTAAATTTTTGAATTCTTTTTTTGCCAACTTTAACCTTAACTATTCTTTTAGTTGTATAATACTTGATGAAACATACATGAATATTTTAGATTTTAAATGTATTTTTATTGATATAATTTTCATCAAGTAACACTTATTTAAAGATGGAGCGAGTAAGTTATAATTTCTCTTTTGGATCCCCTTTCGAGAAAGAAACTTATATTACTATTTTCCTAGATGTTTTTTCACTCTAAAATGTGTGAGGTCTCAAGTTCAATTACTGCTAGGTGTAAACAATCTTGAAGTGGTCACGCCAACCTCCTGAAAAGGGAGGGCTTTACCTAGTTTAAGTCTTTGTGGCAGTGAGTTCAAACCCAGTGGATTAATCAGCCAAAATATCGGAAACATGGTTAATTAAAAAAAATAGATCATCAATTTCCGCGAGTGGCGTGCTATGGCTTCGATGCACCCTTCTAGAAATTACGTGCTTCTATCTTGTTTCCTTCCAAAAGTTCCAATATCTGAAAGTGGAAACATGTCACAAAATGGCTAATAATCTAAAAACAGTAGCACACGTTTAAGTCTATTATATTTAATCAATGTTGCTAAAGATGGTTCGATCCAAAGAATATTTGTTTTTGCAATTTGAAGTTATCTTGATTATCTTTCTAAAAAACAAATAAAGTTAAAAATATGTCACATGTACTTTGAGTTATTAATCGACCACGAGATGAAATACAATGAATTATCAAGCATTATTGCTATGACCTACCTACCGATCAGTCGATCACGATAGTGGTTGATTATGTTTTTGTTAAGATAAAACTTGCAACTCGGGGAGAATAGATAATGATATCCCTTATCGCCTATTGCAACCCAAAACTCAACTTCTTGATACTTATTATACAACTCTACAAATTGCTTATCATAAAGGCGTAGTGACGGGAGCTTGAAATTTTTTTATGAGAAGGTTGAAAAAAATTCAAAGTCCAAAACACAAACTGTAAGAAAACAAGACTGAAATAATCTTTTTTACACATGAAATGCAACCTATATTATTATGCTAATGGACTTAATTCTAAAAGCGCTAGGTATGGTTGGTGTCGTGGGGTGGTGTCATGAGCAAAAGTGGAGTCACCTCAGCATTTTTTGTACATGGCACCACTTTTGCCCATGGCACCACTTTTGCCCATGACACCAAAACACCCTTCCCTGATGAAAAGTAGTATCATGGAGTTAAAGTGGTGTCATTGTAGTACATAACCCCTCTAAAAAAATAAATAAATAAAATAGCTCATGGGTGTAAGCTGGTGTCACGACTCACGGTGCCAAGATCCGACCGGCCCACTGCTGGTATGGTTTCTCGCGCCATCGAGTCGCACCAAAAAGCAGCTTGAGCCATGGCACACCATATCTAGAGCTCTAAAAGATCGTACCTTCCTAGCCTATTAATAGCTCAGCCCTTGTGGTTGTCACATGAGCGAGCTTTTGGTGGCATAATCTCGGATTCCATATTACCATCTCGCAAACCTATGGAGCACAGTAAATCACGTAGCTCGCCGTTTATCTTGATTATAAAGTAAAGCGTGCAGGCCTAAGAAAATTGTGGCTTGCAAGATTTGAATATAATCAGATTGAAATGCAACTTCATTTTTGGATTTCATTTTTTTTTTCATTTTGTTTTTAATAAATCTAACCAAGTGTGTTCTTCTTTATGTATTTCTTTTCTTGAGTTACTATATCCGCTACTACATATTCCTACTTATTCTCCTACCCACAAAATATAACATATGTTTTTCACTCAGTCTCTCACCAACTCTTTCATGAAATTGTCAATTCTGCCACTTGTTAAAATCCTGTCAGTAGAAAGATGGAGTAGGAATACAAAATAGGAGGAATTATCATATCTCTCTTTTTCTAGATGAATCTAGACATTAATTTCTTAACCTCCACCGCCTTTGTTGCTTTACCTTAAGCCAAATATTATAAAAGGTAAATTAGATAACACCAAAACCAACTTGTAGCAGCAGTTGGGGCCTTTTTAATATCCTACAACCCTTTTCCCAAGATTTTTCTAATCCTACATCCCTTGTCCCAAGTGTTTCAGAAAAGCTACCGACTTGGCCTACTTTAACTACGATATTCTTCACATTTGGAAATAAGAAGTAGCCCCGGAATGATAACAGATTCAATAGTTGGGATCTTGCTACGGAATGAAACTCCTAACCTTAGACATAGAACCAGGATTATTTCAAGAATCCAAAGTTGGAGCAAGGAAAAAATCTCCCAGTGGGTAAAGCTGCCACACCCGTTATAGTTGCTTCAGAAAGAGAAATTGGGAAGGTTGGGCAATCTCCTATACTGTCCGGTCGTTGTGGCAAGCAAGAAAAAAAGTTTAACAATGTTTTTCCATAAAGATATTAGATGCCCCAACTGTTTTCCATAAAAATATTATCCCTATTTATGCAGTTGTAAGTTACTTAAAGGCGTGTTTGTGTTTAGCTTATACAACAGCATTTACGCTTATCTAAATTTGGAAAAGCTTCGTTAAAAAAAAAAAAAAAAAAAAAAAAAAAAAAAAAAAAAAAAAAAAAAAAAAAAAAAAAAAAAAAAAAAAAAAAAAAAAAAAAAAAAAAAAAAAAAAAAAAAAAAAAAAAAAAAAAAAAAAAAAAAAAAAAAAAAAAAAAAAAAAAAAAAAAAAAAAAAAAAAAAAAAACAAAAAAAAAAAAAAAAAAAAAAAAAAAAAAAAAAAAAAAAAAAAAAAAAAAAAAAAAAAAAAAAAAAAAAAAAAAAAAAAAAAAAACGCTCAATTTCTTGGAACGCTCATTCAACTTTTTTGGGCTAACGAGCTTATCATTGTTAGAGTGCTAGGTGGTCAAGCAAGTTTACACTTGCCGTCATCTTTTACCCTATAACATTCTTGGTAAAAAAAAAAAAAAAAAAAAAAATCCACGTCACGCTATTTTATTCCTTACACTCAAAAAGAAAAAAACTGAGAACACTTGTTATGACCGACTAGCCGAGGGTCGTATGGCGCGTGTAGATAACAGCGGCAGCTATAACACGCATCTATGGCACCCCCACACCGCGCACTCTTATACCTATGGCTTATTTAAGGCCATAAGCTTGTTTAAAATTTATATAAGCTCATGAGCCCGCTAAATAAGCTAACACAAACACCACCTAATCAATAAATATATACAAAAGGGAAATTTATGTAATCTGCAGATATCCGTTTATCATATAATCAAATTATTAAGGACAAATACTAATAGCAATCATCATCATTAAATGTGATACAAATTGTTTTCAAATTTCAATCCTATAAAACTCAATGTATAACAATTATTAAAAAAACATAATCAGGGTTTCGATTCATGAACAGGGTGACATGAAATAACATAAAATTGAAACAAAATAAAAGAAGGAAAGAAAGTAAAAAAGTTTACCTTTGAATTTTTAGGTAGGATGAAATAAAAATGGAAAGAGGTTGTTTTTCTTTTTTTTTAATGGAGAAGAAAGAAAGGGTGGCGTATGGGATGAGGAGATTATGCCACTCCTTTTGATATCAATATATAATGATGATTGATAAGAGCAAAGTATTTTACTACTCCATATTTTATACTCTCACGCCTCTTAATATATTCTATTTTGATATTTTTAAATTTTTCTTTTTAACTTTAACTTTAACTTTAAGTATTTGAGTAGAGTTATATTAAATACTAAACTTTTATTACATACCAAGGGACTCATCCCCACCATCTATCTAAAAAGAAATCAATGGTTGAGATTAAAAGCATTTAATATTTCACCCATTTTTTATAATTTAAATATCTCTTAAACCGTTAATCGTTAAGCGAAAGTAATTATACCATCGCGATGAGCATTTAATTATCTTTCTATAGATATGCATTGTGATATACTTTCGACAAAAAAAATTTTTTCGTTTTTTTAAGTGGGTAGGGAAGCTGCCCACCCGTTATAGTTGCTTCAGAAAGAGAAATTGGAAGGTTGGGCAATCTCCTATACTGTCCGGTCGTTGTGACAACTGACAAGCAAGAAAAAAAGTTTAACAATGTTTTTCCATAAAGATATTAGATACCCCAACTGTTTTGGTCAATTAATCATTAAACCATTATCTTTCTTTCAGTGGCCAATCAGAACTTAAGCCAATTTTACCATTGCCAGTTACCATTAGCTTACAAAAATAAAACATCAAGTGGTCATTTGTGGAGTATGAGACTATGACAGTGACCAACAAAGATAAAAATATGGGTCAATGTTCCAACAAAAACCGCAATTACGTATAAGCAAAGTACTAAATAAGCATAAGGATCTTTGAAAACTTTGGTTGCAATGTTCTGAATTAAAAACATTATGTATCTGTAATGCATACATGCCAATGAACCTTCAACTGTACACTTGATGTCCAAATAAATATTCAAAAGAGAATGTGGAATCAAGGAACCGAGGGAAATGATGGTTATAACAAACTGCAATTACCATAATGTCTATAAAAATTTCTCAATGCAAGCAGTTAGAGTTGTTTTTGGAACTGCACCAATAATTGCATCCTTTTTCTCGCCGTTGAGAAAGATCATGATTGTGGGAATGCTACGAATTCCATATTGAGTTGCAATGGATGGGCTGTCATCAGTGTTCAGTTTGTAGCATTTGAGTCTTCCAGTGTATTCCTTTGCCAATTCACCAATGATAGGCAGGAGCATACGGCAGGGTCCACACCATGGGGCCCAGAACTCAACCATCACGGGTCCATCGGCTTTGAGCACTAGAGACTCCCATGTTTCATTGGTAACCGACGGAACTGCAGTTACAAAAGCCAATGACAAAGATTATGAGAATGATTACCAAACGGACACACATGCTATTATCAAATCGTGTTTCTACAGACAGCAGTAACCTTCTCATAGGATTCACCATAAACAGATCAAACTGATTGCCTCACAAACCTAGAGATGTGATACTGTTATAAAAATTTTAGGTTCAGCCTTATTTAGATTTTGCCAGGTATGGCAACTACTAATTGTGGTACTCATACATTTTGCTTAGAAATCTTGTTTTACATATTCACAGTGAACAGGAATAACATTCTGAGACAAAACATTCAGAACTCAGATCTAACATAGAATATGGATCAGCCAGCACACAAATAAAAATAGTACCCGAACACCCTGAAGGTTCAATTCCTCGACCGGCATATCACTCAGTATCCTCAAATTTCTACGGTATTCTTTATGAATGTATACTTCTTTTAGGTTGCGAGGAGGTCATAAGAAGCTAAGTCCGACCAAACAATAAAAAAGGTTTCATTTCAAGGTACTTAACATGGCTTTGAATAACCCATCTTAAAGAAAAATGGTGGTGGGTTTATTGCAGAGTGAGAGATTTATCATGTAAAGCTAAACAAGGCTCTTTTAGACATACCGAAAAATTGTTATCACTCATCATATCTTACTTCTATTAATACTTAACTGCCTAACAATAAGCCGTCTCGAGCCAAAAATAAAAAATAAAAAAATAGATGAGCATAGTATAACGGATCTGAAATAGTCAATTTGTCCCTTTGTAACAACCTGGTTTTCACCAGTTGTTAATCTGTAAGAAAGCTACTACTTAACCATACAAGCATTTCAAACAACATATTTTTTTACCTTTACATCCTAATTTGCTATACTTGCATCGCAATGCAGAATAAGACTTCGTCGATGCTTTTCATTTCTTTGCAAGTTTGTCTCAATTACGTTTTCTATCAATTATATGAAAATATACATATGTAATCCTATGGCCTAGTGAGTTCATGGATTGCTTTCATAGACAAGATTATTTATAAAAAATATACATCACGTAAAACAAATTTCAATCACTCTGTAACAAGACCATCAAATACCGCAATACGCACTGGAATGTCCCCATGTTGGTTAGGTTCCTTTTACTTGCTAACTCTCCTGCTGATTCTTAATTATTATCCTTTAACACCCTGCCAAAACTTGGTGGCCAAGTCTTCAGGTATAGAGGCTTGTCACTCCTAAGCTAAATAATACATATCACTTAAAACTTTAAAAGTATAAAATACATAATCCTTAAGGTGTAAAAATGTGATATTAACTTGTTTAGCGCTGAATGAATCGAAGACTTTGTATGAAGTTGTAATGAAACAAAACATCCTTTTTATAGTAATTTTGAATCGATACATGAATGATAAAAATCAGCATTTTAAGCTAGGATCATATAAGAAAACCCCCCAAATCGCTTCAGCTACATTAGATAAGCTACAACTTCTACATTAGCTTAAAGATTTTAACAAACAAATAAACAATTTTAACGCTTCAGCAAACGTTAATCCATAGGAAACATCGTTTAAAGTTAAAATAACTAAAATTTGAGCAGCAAAGGTGCTAGGAGCGATAATCAACTAGGGATTTAAGAAAATTGCATCAAGAAAGAAACAAGAGGAAAAAGAGAGGTATTGTTAAAGGGTACTTTTTGGGACGAAATATGCAAATATTCAACTGCTGAATGGTTCTGGATCTCTATGGTGCTGAACAATTCTGATTGTTCAGATCAGATGCTAAATTTTTTTGTCTACCAAACACCTAAGCCCCTGACAGGATCAGAGAGAGCATGTGAATCGACCATTAAGACCAAACAAACAATACTTAAGTATTAAACACGTCGTCATGTGCTTATCTTTTGTTCAGACACCCTACTTGACCATAATAGTGTGCCCACAACACCAGGATTGACGCCAAATGACTTGTAAAACTGTATCAATATGAAATTGACATATTTAACCACTAGTTTTATTTTTCTAAACAATAATGTTATATTACATCTTCAACCAACCTATACAAGTGTTACATTCAATCTGTGTGCTCTTATTTGAGTTTTTTCATAACTCAGCTAAACATATAAATATAATGGCTAATTTCATTCTTGGTAAGTGGAGTTGTAGTTAAGAGTTCCACTATTGTAATTTGTATACATAATCGCATACTTGTCACTTGAGCACAACTAGCATATGACATCTATGTAGTTCATTCTTTGGTGTGTATACTAGTAAGGTAAATGGATCCAACTCATCCATGGAACGTCAACAAGCATCAATTCTTGCTTAGAACACTATTTTGATTTGGTTAAGACTTGTATGAATATGATACACCAACACTTCACAAGCAACATTTAGAAAAAAGATATGGCCAACAAATATCTCCCTTCATAATCACATTCTTAGTAAACAAAGAGTACAACTCCAACCTATCATCATATCATCACTAGCCTCATTTTTCACTCCAACATACTCATATTAATTACTCAATACAATTCATAATTTCATATACTCCGTAGTTTAATGTGAAAGACATACTAAGAATATGATTCTATCGTTAATATCTTGTATATGTAGAACAATTCTTGTAAGATGCCTATAAATCTATAGTCTATACTACTATATAAAGCATTTAAGTTGTGGGCTCCACCAAAAATTAAGATAAGGAGCTCCAATTAGGGAATGACATGTGTCACTTCTTAACCAAAAAATAACTTTTATTTTCAAATTGAAATATCTTTTGATCTATTTATTTTTTTAATAATCTAATTTCACCATATTTTTTAAAATTTTGTGCTCTTTAATTCAACATCCATTTTGATATATTTTTAAAAGTTTTTAGTTTTTGCATTTTAATGGGTTATTTTGATTCAAATTTGTACAACTTTAACATTTATTTGAATCAATACAAACTTGATTCGTCAAAATTATAACTTTTAGGGGAGTGTTTGACGGGTAAAAAATTGTGAGTCTTTATGCGAGAATAATAATGTCACGGGAAAGTTACGAGAAACCCAAACAAACACATACAACGAACACATATACTTTCGAAGTGTTGTGTAATGAATTCACTAAGCGGGTACGGAATTGTAGGAGAGTTGGATTAGCAATTCATTCATTATTTCTATTATAACTATATTTTTCCCGCCGCCGCTGTGCGCGGGTATCCAACTAGTTACATATAAAACCTCATGCCAAAATCCTTGCAAATCTTTATAAGCACCAATTTTTCGGAACCCTTTTTTATATGTTTAAGTTCATGTGTAACAACACAATTATCACCATTAATCAATAAAAGTGTAACATATGTTCTTATATTGTGCAATTAGCCCTTAGGAGAACAAACTCTTTAAATATGAGTTCATGCTTACTAATCATAGTCTTTTTATGCAGCTTGTTATTTTGCTTAATTCCACAAGTAAGTTATAAACTATAAAAGTGTATCAAACTGAACCACTTTCGGTCCGGAAAATTAACATAACTCAATTTGAGGCATCGGGAGAAAAGCTAATTCAACAATATTACAACGTACTTCACTACTTCCACATCTTTACCAATCAAGAGACCACACTTTAGAATCACACAAAATAGTTCCCTACTTTCAAATAGTTACCAAAATAGCATTAAATGGTAGAACAAGCTGCTACTCCTGGTAAAAATAATTCTGATTTTTTTTAGAAGAGGGAACTTGTGACTACCAATTGTGGCTATGTTTAGAAAACATTCTTAAGCAGTTTGCTAATTTGCTAATTTGCTAATTTGGTGCAAGTAACCTGTCGGATAACAACCTATGAAATTAAACTAATTTCGGTCCAAATATTTGTCATGTTATGCTAATTTACGGAGATAGAAAAGTTCACTTCCCACCTAAGACTAACCTAACTCAATACTTTACAAAAACTATAAAAACCTACTTCAATTGTATTAACAAATAGTACTAATAGTGAACACTTCTTTAATATATATATCAAATATAACAGGGTATTTGTTTAAGCTTATTTTCGAGCTTAGGCGAGTTTGGTGTATATTTCACAAGCCCATTTCATGGTCTTAATAAGTTTATTATCTCATGAGTATAAACTATAAACCATGGTTTTAAAAGATGCGCAAAGGCCCCGCAATCGCGTGAGGCTTGGTCATGCCTCCACACCACACGTTATGCCGCCTTATGTCAAGTCTTTTTATAAACTCGATATATATAAAAATATAATATAAATATATAAATATTTTCATATTTTATGTCGCCTTATGCTACGTCTTGTAAACACAAGAGCTTCGCTTTGGCCGTTAAAGTGCGAGGCTTGGTCATGCCGCCACGCCACACCTCGCGCCATTTATAACCTTGGTATAAACTATAAACCCTCAATTTTCAGAATAAGCCCAAGAAATGGGCTTATGAAACATAAGCTGATAAGCCCAAAAAAAAGCTTAAACAAACACCCCCTAACCAATTATATAAAAAAAGGTAGAAGTACCATCAAGAGCAGTGTCAGAAGAAGCTTCACAAACAATGCTACTTCCAGCAACTCTTTTTGAAACCCTTTGAGAAGATAATGATACTGATTGTTTTTGTTGTTGGATTTTGAGGCCGGAAAAGCGGTGGAATGAAAAGAGGCGGCGGCGGAGGAAGGTGGGTGAGGAGAGTGACGGCGGGGATGTGGAACGGCGGTGGGAGAATTGGATGGTTGATGATGAGGTTGATGAAGATGAGATAACGCTCGCCATTGAATTTTTTCCTTTTTTTTTTTTTTTTTTGGATAGGAAGAGGATGATGGATGATGAACAAGAGATACCTACACCTCACTATTTCTTTTTTTCTTTTCTTTTTTATTTCTAACTTTATTTATTATTATTTATTTTTTTATTTTTTTTTTATTTTTTTTATTATTTTTTTTTTGGCCACCAAAATATTGAACCTAAATTCACCTTAAATGTTAGGTCGGGTAATTGTGTTTGTTTTTATTAATTAAAAAAAGTGGCCTCTCAAATCTTAATCCACGTTCATAAATTGGTGTATTTGTTTTGAGAAAGCGGTCACACTTTGGAGCTCTTACCCAATACGATAAGATTAGCGTCAGCAATTGGCGGCAAGGCATCATGAGAAGCAAAAGTGACGCGTGAGCTTGTTGGGAGCATTTGTGTGTTGCGTGAGGATCGCCAAAATAGCTCCCGGAAGATGAGCTCTTCACCTCGTATGGTGTTGTGCCAATTAGGCCCTCTAAATGTTTTTATTATTAAATATTTAGCTTGTGAGTGTATGTAAGACTAATATGCAAGGAGGTGATATCTTCACCTAGTGGCCCCACATCACGCATTATCACCCTTGCCCATCAACCATTTGCATCAACAAAAAAAGGATTCCCAAAACAACAATAGGTGAAATCTTCACCAAATGAAAAAGAAGAAAAATCGGGCCCATGTGTACATTTTTTATTTTAATTATTTTGTGTGTGAGTGTATGTGGGGTATTTAGTGGGGTATATTTGTATAAAGTGGGTATTTTAATGCAAGGTGAATATGTAGTATCCTTGCCCACTAAATGGTGAAGAGTGGTGAAGGGGAGTGAGAGGAGAGAGAAAGTTGACATAGCGCTGATGTGTATGGTGAAAAAACTTATGCCTTGCCTACTAGCCTAAGGTATTTAAGAGCTTTTTCCCTATGTACCCCAAAGGTAGGTTTATACCCTATTCACCCCAAAAAAATTTTACTTCCCTATATACCCCATGGGTGACCCTCTCTCAAAAAATTTTGGCAACTCACACAGACTTGGGACAAGTGTCCCTATGATTGGGCCCACGTTGTACTTACATAGTACTAGTTACCCTATGTTATTTCTTGGGCGACTGGGCCTACATTTCTTGGACAACTTGATTTTTTTGACTTTTAGTGAAAATGTAGTCTTTTAAAATAATACATTTTTTTGTCCTTGTAGTTTGCTTGATATTTCATTTTTAGTTAAATTTTTTCAAATCTTATAACCACTCAATATAATACATCTGAGCTTTAACTCCCATTTTCATATCATAATATAATTTTTATACTTATTTAATTATGTGCTAGAACACCACTTGACTACCAATGCTAAATACACCACCATTTGAAACACTGCAACACAACCTTCATATATTTGTTCACAAAAACCACAACAAACACAGTCACCACCATCGCAGGAATCTCGCCGGATTTCACCACAACCACCTAACCCTTCTATTTGCTAGATCTGTCATTTCCTTCTGCTTTGATAACCGAATATCAAAACACCTCAATTTTTTCTTGTTTTTGATAGCCGGATCTACAGGTGTGAAAAAGAAATTGATTTTACCAGATCTGTAGATCCGAGTTTGTGTAGAAGATGAAAATAAAAAGGAGATGATGAAGATGTTTGGTTGTTTAGTGGTTGGATCTACAGGTGGTTGTTATGATGAGGGTTTGGTGGTAGTGGCGATGGAGTTTTGGTGGTGGTATGTGTGTGGTAGTGTTGGCGGTTTCATTAATGGTTGTGGTGGCGATGGAGTTTTGTTAAGAGAGATGTAAATGCTAGTGGTTTGGCCGTTAGATTTCAGTTTTGTAGAGATGGCTGGTGGTTGTTGCGGCGTGATGGTGGTTGATGTGGCCAGCGGGATTTGGTGGGGCTGAAGATGAAGGTTGAGAATGAAAGACCACAAGGGAGCAAGGAACATGACGCTTGATGGATCGAATCAACAAGTTTTTAGAGTTGTGTAAGCTGTGAAGACTTTTTGCACTGATGATAGGCATCATTTTAAGGCTAACACCACAGACCATCTACACCAGCGTCACCTAAGCTTTCTCTCCCTTCTCACTTCTCCTCACCCCCTCTCATATTTCACCCGTTTTGGTCACATTCCTTTCACCTTTCATTAAAATACTCACTTTATACAAATATACCCCCACTAAATAACTCACGCACACTCACAAACCAAATAAAAAATATTTAAACAAAAAGTGAGACCCACAAAAATTAGCTGCTCACCATGGTGAGCCACTCACCACTCTCTCGTCTTTTCTTAGTATCTCATGAGTGAGTGTTTTTGTGTGTTTTGGGTGTCAATCGTGAGGTGACCCCTCACCTCTACATCCTCATAATCCACTCTGTGTGGCCTAATATCAGAATCTATTGCTAAACACAAAACATCTCTCCTTTATATAATATTATTTTTTATGCCATAAGACACTCATAGACCTCAGATTTTTTATTTTTATTTTTCATTTATTAAATTAAAACAACATATTAAACTAAAATTAAAATTTCAATAGTAAAAAAACACATAAAAAAAGAACATTAAAAAAGTTAAAATAAACGATACATTAAATAACAATATATTAAAATAATACAATTTAGTGATTAAAAGAAAAATACAAGTGTACCAAAGTTTACAAGATTGAATATTGCAAAATCGACAAGCTTACAGCCCCGAAGTATCAACAAAACAAAACCAAAGTTAGAATCCTCCTGACCCACTACTTCAGAGGCTGTCACCACTCGTCTAGACTGAGATGAAGAGATTTTAACCATTCAAGATGTGTAGCGATGGATGTGGTTAGTGTCTAGGGTGATCTTGGTGTAAGATCACCCCTTTTACTTGGTGATTTGTTTATGATGATAGATAGATATGTTCCTAGAGTCCTTTTGATGTATATATGGTCTTTCTAACACTTGGGGAACAAGTTTGGGTGAAAGTGATCGGTTTATGAGCAAACAGAAGTCATAAATATGCATTATTAGTTGTGTGGAACCGTAGAGGGGTGAATACGGTCTTTTTGACTTCTTCGAGTTTATTAACTTCAAGTCTTAAAGGCCAACAAGTGATTACGCAACAATACTAAACCATTATCACAACCACAATATAGAAAGCGAGTAAATAGACACCACAATATATATTGGTTTAGGATGGGGGTTTATACCATCTGTACGTCCAGTTGCGAATCCACGACACGATACTATTCACTAAGTATAATCCTTTTGGTGGACTACAAACTGTTACAACTTCACTCCACTGATATGTGTGGAAACTAGAAGGGGGGTTGAATAGTTTACCGGTTTTTAGTTTCGTTTTACTTTTTAGAAACTTAACGTGTAATCAATAGATATATACTAATATGCAATAAGTAAAGAAGAGTTAAGAACAATCAAACCACAACACAATCGTTTATCGTGGTTCGGTCTACAAGGACTCTTTTTCCTTGCCCTACTCCACGCCCCGAGTATCCAACTCGAGAGTTAATCTCACTAG
>LBNU01015768.1:8039-21579 GCA_014162995.1 Artemisia annua
TATTCAGAGTGCTCGTATTAATTATATTGAAGTGTTTAAGGTGTGAATTACTTGTGTTCGTGTTCTTCTTAAGTTAATCATTATATTCCGCATAGTGATTAAGGTTACATACAAGTCAGCTTCTATACATTATTGTCTTGGTTTATCTAAGATAGTAATTCTAGATCAATTGCTCAACTGGGATCAACAGGAATATTGAACAGAAAAGGGTGATGAATGTTTACACTAATGAAATATAAGTGATAATAGCTTAAACAGACTATATCAACAAGTAAGTGAAATCCGATTATCCAAAAACGTAAGAGAACTTAAAAACGTACGTTCAGGTTCAAATAAACGTAAACGTACAAAACAAAAGATCGAATTATAACTATAGAGGAATTTGCATCTCTTAGCGACTTAAATGCAAATTAAATAAACTTAAAATATTTATTTATAATATAGAAACTTATTAAAAAGATAAGAAAACCTAAAAACCTAAAACGCATACGTTTACGTAACAATTACGTAACCGTAACAAAATAAAAAGTGAAATATGATCAATACAAATCCCACAAATGTGAAATTTATATTTTTGGGATCCTAATAATAAAAGAAAATTATTTAAAAATTAAAATTAATTATTAAACTATTTATTTAATTATTATTAATTAAAAACTATTTTTAACTATTTAATAATTCACTAAAATACAATTAAATATTAATTTAAGCTAAATAAATGAAATTTTAACTTTGAAAAATCTAAAATATTATAAAACTAATTTTAAAACTGAAAATATATTTATTACACTATTTATGTATTTATTATTAATTAATTACTGTTTATTATTTACTAAAACTATTATTGATTTATTATAAATACTAAATAACCTAAGAAAAATCTGAAACTTTTTCTATAAATATTATATAAGTACAGGAACCTAGGAAAATTATAAAAACTATATGTCCTTAATGAAAATAAGCTAATAAGCAATTAAGCTTCTAAATAGAAGCTATCACTTAGCTTTAAAGTGATGTTTTTGAGTTTTTCTTTTTATGGACCTAGTATACTACTGAATATAAGCAATATTAATGAAAATAAAATGTTAAGAAGTTAAAAATAAGTTGTGTGGAGCTTTTGAGCTTATTCAGTGAAGCTTTAGGCTTCACAGTGATATTTAAGCCTTTAAAAGCTTGAAATAAGCTTCACTAGGAACCAAATGAAAAGTAAGATGCTAATAAGTATAAGGAATAGGAAATAAGCAAAAGGATCAAGAATGAATCACTGAATAAGCTTGAATAAGCAAATAAGCAATTCAACTTTCACTGAGAGCCAAACACCCTTGTAGTCAACTTTAAGGTCAACTTAAGCTTATGAAATAAGCTTAAAAAGCCAAAATGAATATTGGAGTAGCAAGATTGCCTGGTGGGCTTTCCAAAAAGCCAAAGATCACCAAGTGGGGTCCACTGGAAAGCTTAATACAAGCTTGTGAAATAGCTTGTATTCACTGGTTTGCCCAGTGATATGCAAAATGGGACAAAAATAAAGCAATGAGCAGCCTTATCAAACAAGCTACAAAGCTGAAAATAAGCACTGGCACTTAAAGATGGCTTGATAAGCTTCTCAAAAAGCCAAGGTACTCAAGCTAAAGCTCAGTGATGAGCTTATGAGAGCTTATGAAAAGAGACTCAACTACACTGATGAATCAGTGTAGTGAGTGGTTTTTGAGAAAACATGAGAGCATAATAAGCAGTTAAATAAGCTAATAAATGAAAAAGTAAAAGCATGCAGAGCAAATAAGCCAGAAGGGATTCACAAAGAAGCAAAATACACAAGCTAAGTCCAATTAATAAAGCTTAACCAAGCTTATCAATATGGCTATAAAGACTGTGAGCAGGGCAACCTTATGAAAAACAGCTAGATGTTAAGCACTAATTAAGCAGTTTAACAAGCAATATAAAAATTATAAAAAATACACTAAGGAAGATTAGCAGCCAAAGATTAAAACCTAAAAAGCACAAATCAAGAACTCTAATATTAAAGCCTACATGAAATTATTTATTTTATTCAAAAATTTATTTCTATGAAATTTGACTTTTGAAATTACACTAATACTTTGACTAAAGTGAACTTTGATCTAAAATATCTAACTGATTATGTTATATTAAGCTACAAAGATGTTAAATTAAGCTAAGTTAACAAGTTTTGAGCTTATATGATGAAAATGAACAAGTCAAGTTACACAGAATGCAAACTAGGTGAGATCAAAGGTAATTTTGACTTCTTAACCAAGAAGCACTGAATTTTGTTGTTTCACTGAGTTATTTGGTCCTTATGTATCACACATCAAACAAGAACAATAACACATATACCTTCCAACACAGTTTAACAAGTAAATCCAAACAACCCTTTTAGTCACTGAATTTGTGATTTCCAAATCAACTTAATGATTTAGACCTCAAATCTGTTTTCAAACTTTATATTATCATCATACAATACCTTAGGAACATAAAACAACAATAAAGCTAACATGAAACCTAGAAATGACAATTAAACCTATTTGACTGTGAAATTGAGATTTTAAGCAACTATGATATTCAAAGAACAAGTAAGCAATTTTAATGGATAAATCTACTTAACAATATCACAGAAACATAAGAACACAAAGATTTAAACAAAAAACTACTGATATATTGAAATGCAAATTATAGGTAAAATAAGCTTACAAAAGAATTGAGCTGGAAACACAGAACCAAGGATAAAGGACCAATCCTATAGGTTTACCACTAAACCACTAACCCAAGGGCAATCCAAAATCTCCCTTGCTCCAGCCTTTCTTCAACATTCTCATGATTTTTCTATTATGAGCTATTTTTATGATATTTTTGGTATTTTTGAATTTTATTAATACACTGACTTGTAAAGTTACTAAAAGCTTTCAGAAGCTTTATAGGAGCTTAAGTGATCTATTTGAGTCCTTATTGTCAACTACAACAACACATAAGTGAACTTGAAATTTTGAACAAGAAAATGCAACAACCAAAATTGAAACTGAAACCTTGAATTTTATTACTGAAAAGAGTTAAGATTACACTGAATTAACTACTTGAAACGTTTGAAAGCTTAAAATACACTGGAAATGTAAAATTGACTAAGTACGAATTAAGAAAACTAAAATTAAACTAGATAGATTTCTCCACTGCATCTCTCTTGATATATATTGATCTTTTAGCCTTTGTCGACATCCCTGAGACTTTCCCACTCCATTTCAACCCTTGATTTCTTCAAATTCATCCAATTCGTCCATTTGTCATTTTGGCGCCAAAAGACTGTTTGAACAGTTGGGGTGGTTTTGAGCTAATTAAAGCTTCTTGTTTAGATGTGGAGGTGGAAGGGACAAGAAACTTAATAGGTTATGGGTTGGGGTTGAGGTGGAAAGCAAAACCAGGTTTAGGAGTGGGGATGGAGTGTAGATTGGTGGGGATGCATTAAATGAGAAGTGGAATATGTTTGGGGGGTGGTGAGGTGGAAAGGATGAGGTGGTGAGATGGGGAGACAGGTGGTGGTGGAGAGGTGGCAAAACCACCATGGTTTTGGGTTGCAGGGGTGGAAGAGGGAGTGATACAGTGAGTGTGGTTTTGGGAGGGATGAGGGTCAAACGTGGGTCAAACCCCGTTTTATTAATAAAGGTTTATTGGGCTGGTGGGGATTTGGGCTTGTGGACTGGACCAGGCAAAGGGGGTGTTGGGTTTTGGTTTATTGGGTTTGATTTATGGGTTATAGTAATAAACTAAGGGTTGGTTTAGTTTGTATAAGGTTTAAGCCCAAGGACCTTTTGTGTAAATTCTGATTTTTCAGGGACCTAAGTTGTAACTTTCCCAAATTTATCCAAGGGACTAAACTAGCCAAGGTTGAATAGTACAAGGGTAAACTTTGATATTTTTCATTTTTTGAATACCCAGGGACCATTTATGTAACTTTTGAAACTTGAGGGGCCAATCTTGCCAATTGTTGAAAACTTTCATCCAGGGACTAAAAGTGAACAAGTTTGATTTCCCTTGGACTAATGTTGACTTTTCATTCATTTTAAACCTGAAAGGACTAGTTTTGCCAAAGTGTGAAACTTCAGGGGCCTATTTTGCCGTTTTCCAAACTTGAGGGACCAAAGTTGTCATTTTGCAATTTTTTACTTTAAAGGATTTCTTTTGACAACTTGTGAATCTCCAAAGGACCTTTGATGATAATTTACATGTTTTGAATACCCAGGGACTAGTTTTGATAACTTTTAAAAGTTCAGGGACTGAAACTGCCAATTATGCAAACTTGACTGTTTTTCATCAGTTTTCAATCCTTTTATATCTGAAACACATAAAAACACAATTCAAAGATATTTTATGTATTTTGTGGTATTTCTGTGTGTTTTCAGATGTTTTTGCAGTCTAAATGTGATAGAAATGATAGGTATCACCGGTGTTTCATCAGAAAGGCATTTCTTCAAATTAATCACATGAAAAACATCGTGAACCTTGCTCAATTCCTGTGGTAACTCCAACCGATAAGCTACGGGCCCAATTCTTTCCAAAATAGGAAATGGTCCAATGTAGCGAGGGTTAAGTTTCCCACGTTTCCCGAAACGTATCACTCCTTTCCAAGGCGAGACTTTCAGCATCACTTTGTCTCCAACCTGGAACTCTAGGGGTTTACGTCTCTGATCGGCGTAACTTTTCTGCCTATCTCTAGCTGCTTGTAATCGATCACGAATCCGAGTCACTTTCTCAGTAGTCTCCAATATAAGCTCGGGGCCTATAAGTTGGCTATCTCCAACCTCAGCCCAACCAATAGGCGAACGGCATTTACGACCATATAAGGCTTCGAATGGTGTAGCCTTAAGACTTGTGTGGTAGCTATTGTTATAGGAGAATTCCGCAAGGGGTAGATACTTCTCCCCGCCTTTACCAAAGTCTATTATGCATGTACGTAGCATATCCTCTAAAGTCTGAATAGTTCTCTCACTTTGACCATCGGTTTGGGGATGATACGCAGTACTCATATCAAGTCTTGTCCCCAAAGCGGTTTGGAGCGATCGCCACAAAGCTGACGTGAAGCAGCTGTCGCGATCAGAAATAGTCGATATCGGAACACCATGACGAGAAATAATTTCTTTCACATACAACCTCGCAAGCTTGTCGACACTATCATCTTCACTAATTTCCAGGAAATGAGCAGACTTAGTCAAATGATCCACAATTACCCAGATAGCATCACAACCGCTAGCCGTCTTTGGTAATTTGGTAATAAAATCCATCGTAATCCGCTCCCACTTCCAAACCGGAAGTTCTGGCTGCATCAATAATCCTGACGGTCTCTGATGTTCTGCTTTAACCTTCGAACATGTCAAACACTTGCTAACGTATAATGCTATATCTGCCTTCATGTTTGACCACCAATATAACTTTTTCAGATCCTGGTACATCTTGTCAGACCCAGGATGGATAGAATATCTTGACTTATGCGACTCGTGCATAATCAACTCGCGAATTCCTCCATACAATGGTACCCAAATTCGGTCTCCAAAGCATAATATTCCATCAGAACTCTTAACCAATCCCTTCTCATTTTCTGCCATCTCAAATATATTCTCAGCAGGTCGGTTTTCTGCTTTCAACGCTTCCATTTGAGCTTCTAATATTTGAGACGGTAACGGCGATACGATAGTCATTCCCAATGACCTAACTCGTAATGGTGGTATTCACTCCTTTCGACTAAGAGCATCAGCAACAACGTTTGCTTTACCGGGATGATAGCGAATTTCGCAATCATAATCGCTTAGCAGCTCAATCCAACGTCGCTGTCTCATGTTGAGCTCTTTTTGGTTCAAGATGTGTTGTAGAATCTTGTGATCAGTGAATACAACACACTTGGTCTCATACAAATAATGTCTCCATATCCTTAAGGCGAAAACCACAGCACCTAACTCCAAATCGTGGGTGGTGTAGTTCTTCTCGTGCTTCTTGAGCTGTCGGGAAGCATAAGCTATCACCTTCTCTCGTTGCATTAACACAACTCCCAAACCTTTATGAGAAGCGTCACAATAGACAACGAAGTCTTCGCTACCTTCAGGCAATGCCAAGATAGGAGCACTACACAACATCTTCTTAAGTAATTGAAATGCTTCCTCTTCCTTATCTCCCCATTCGTATTTAACATTCTTTTGAGTCAACTTGGTTAACGGATTTGCTATCTTCGAAAATCCCTCAATGAATCTTCGGTAGTAACCGGCTAAACCCAAAAATTGACAAACTTCCGTCGGGGTTGTTGGTGCAGCCCAATCTTTAATAGCTTCAATCTTAGCGGGGTCTACATGAACTCCTTATCTATCAACCACATGACCCAAAAATTGTACCGTTGGAATCCAAAATTCACATTTGGAGAACTTGGCATACAGCTTCTCCCTCCTGAGCAATTCTAAGATAAGTCTTAGATGCTCCTCATGCTCTTTCTCACTCTTCGAGTAGATTAAAATATCGTCGATGAACACGATCACAAACTTGTCTAAGTAAGGCTTACACACCCGATTCATGAGATCCATGAATACCGCCGGTGCGTTAGTTAACCCAAACGGCATCACTTGCAACTCGTAATGCCCGTATCGGGTTCTAATTGCCGTTTTCGGAATATCTTCCTCGCGAACTCTAAGTTTATGATACCCCGATCTCAGATCGATCTTCGAATACACACTCGATCCTTGGAGTTGATCGAACAAGTCGTCGATTCTCGGCAACGGGTATCTATTCTTTACCGTTAACTTGTTCAGCTCACGGTAATCAATACACATACGGAATGATCCATCCTTCTTCTTCACGAATAAAACTGGGGCTCCCTAGGGTGAAGAACTTGGTCGTATAAAGGCTCCCTAGGGTGAAGAACTTGGTCGTATAAATCCCTTTTCTGCTAACTCCGACAATTGTTTCGACAACTCTTCTAGTTCAGTAGGCGCAAGTCAGTAAGGTGCCCGTGCCACGGGTGCAGCACCAGGTACCAACTCCATCTGAAACTCCACTTGTCTAGTGGGCGGGATTCCCGGCAAAACATCAGGAAACACATCCGGAAAATCACGAATGATGGGTACATCTTCAATACGCTTTTCTTCCTTCTCCTTCCCTCCTTTCGCAGATATTTGAGCTAAGAAAAGGTAACATCCTTTTTCCATTAGCTTCGGTATCTTAGTGCAAGATATGACCGCTAATCTGGATGGACTCTTCAAACCTTTTCTATCTCCTTGTATATTTAAAGTCTCCTTGCCGTAAGGCACACGCACAGTCTTCTCATCGCAAAGTATGTGAGCACGATATTTCGACAACCAATCCATATCAATGATGACATCGAAACTTCCTAACGTGACGGGTAAAAGATCTATGTTGAAAGGGCGATTCAAGAAATTCAACGTGCTGCCGCGAATGATGGTTTTAATCCTTTCTATGTTTCCGTTAGCTAACTCTACATCATATCCAATTCCTAAGGCAATCAGGGGTTTTTCTAATAGGGGTGCAAATGTAGTGGACACAAAACTTCTATCGGCACCAGTATCAAATAGTATGGAAGCATAGCGATTACTGAGAAGGAACGCACCAGTAACGACGTTCGGGTCTTCTCCTCTCTCGTTTCCCAGTGCATACACTCTCCCATGCGCAACTTCTGCTTCCACACGTTGGCCCTCAATGTCCTGACGTCCACGATTTCCTCTAGCCCCATGGTTTCCACGATTGTACCCATTACCACCCGATCCTTGATCTCCTCGGTTCCACGATTCCCTACACTCATTCCTATAGTGTCCCTTCTTTCCACATCCATAACAAGTAACATTTGCCTTACTCCAAGCTTCAGGAGTAGCTTGCACCATAGCAAGGGGTCGAGCTCTACAATCCCTAGCGGTGTGTCCTCTTCTTGAGCAATTCTGGCACATCACATCACATCGTCCATGATGATTCTTGTAGCAACGACCAACGAGTCCATCAATTGTTGAGCAATTGTGATAGCCTCACGAACACTTGCAGGCCTAGCAACAATCACATCGTTCCTTGTAGCCACAGGCAACCCATCGGTATATCGCTCAATCCTTTGAGCCTCAGTCTTAACCATATCCGGGCAAAGCAAGGATAACTCTTGGTAACAACGATTGTAAGTCATCATATCGGTACCCTTCACTTTGTGATTCCAAAACTCGATCTCCAGCTTCTTAACCTCATTCCTTGGGCAGTAAGTCTGAATCAGCAAGGACTTAAATTGTTCCTAAGTCATGGCATAGGCCACATCACTCCCAACTGAATTTCGGTAATTGTTCCACCAAGTTAATGCTTCATCCTTGAAAGTTAAAGAAGCAAACTTTACCTTCGCATTCTCCGTGCAGTTACTGACAGTGAACACTGACTCAGTTTTCTCTATNCTATCAACCACATGACCCAAAAATTGTACCGTTGGAATCCAAAATTCACATTTGGAGAACTTGGCATACAGCTTCTCCCTCCTGAGCAATTCTAAGATAAGTCTTAGATGCTCCTCATGCTCTTTCTCACTCTTCGAGTAGATTAAAATATCGACAATGAACACGATCACAAACTTGTCTAAGTAAGGCTTACACACCCGATTCATGAGATCCATGAATACCGCCGGTGCGTTAGTTAACCCAAACGGCATCACTTGCAACTCGTAATGCCCGTATCGGCTTCTAATTGCCGTTTTCGGAATATCTTCCTCGCGAACTCTAAGTTGATGATACCCCGATCTCAGATCGATCTTCGAATACATACTCGATCCTTGGAGTTGATCGAACAAGTCGTCGATTCTCGGCAACGGGTATCTATTCTTTACCGTTAACTTGTTTAGCTCACGGTAATCAATACACATACGGAATGATCCATCCTTCTTCTTCACGAATAAAACTGGGGCTCCATAGGGTGAAGAACTTGGTCGTATAAATCCCTTTTCTTCTAACTCCGACAATTGTTTCGACAACTCTTCTAGTTCAGTAGGCGCAAGTCGGTAAGGTGCCCGTGCCACGGGTGCAGCACCAGGTACCAACTCCATCTGAAACTCCACTTGTCTAGTGGGCGGGATTCCCGGCAAAACATCGGGAAACACATCCGGAAAATCACGAACGATGGGTACATCTTCAATACGCTTTTCTTCCTTCTCCTTCCCTCCTTTCGCAGATATTTGAGCTAAGAAAAGGTAACATCCTTTTTCCATTAGCTTCGGTATCTTAGTGCAAGATATGACCGCTAATCTGGATGGACTCTTCAAACCTTTTCTATCTCCTTGTATATTTAAAGTCTCCTTGCCGTAAGGCACACGCACAGTCTTCTCATCGCAAAGTATGTGAGCACGATACTTCGACAACCAATCCATATCAATGATGATATCGAAACTTCCTAACGTGACGGGTAAAAGATCTATGTTGAAAGGGCGATTCAAGAAATTCAANAACCTTTGGGAATCACAAATAAGCACTACAAATGCTTATTGCCTTGACAGTTGACTTTGGTCAAACTGTCAAGCTATAAGCTGCAAATAAGCTAGCTATGGGTCCACAATGGCAAAGTCCAGTGAAAACAAGTTAAATGAATGGTACTAAGCTAAAACAAACCAAATAAAGCCCCTGAATAAGCAATTAAGCTCAAATAAGCAATTGGAATTCTTATTTAAACACTGAAAATGGGACAAAGAACAAGGGTGATATCAAGTGGGGTCCACAGGGCTAAAAACTCAAACAAAGGTTGAAATGAGTAGTAAGCTAGATAGTGAGCTTATAGAACCAAAGATAACTCACTGGGCCCCACTGAGAAGCTCAAAAAGAGCTTGTGAAAAAGGCCTCAAGTGACTGAATACTCAGTCACTGAGAGAAATGGACAAGCTAGGGGCTGCTTGCAGCCCTAGCAAACAAGCTTGCAAAAGCTTGAAATAGATTGGGACATGAAAATGGGTGGTCAAGCTTCACAAAAAAAACTAAACTACTCAAGGTAAAGCTCAGAATTGAGTTTTTTAGAGCTTATGGAAAAAGGGCATTCAACACTGAAGAATGAGTGTACACAGTGTGAAGGGACAAACTTGATAAGCAGTCTAAGCAATGAAATAAGCTAAGGAAAGGACCAAAAGCACAGGCATAGTGAAAAGAGCTTATAGACTATTCAAAACAACAAAAATTACAAGCTAAGGCCAAACACTGAAGCTATTACAAGCTTATGAAAATAGATGGTTCAGTTGTGCACAGGGGAGATTGTTTGAAAACAGCTAATTGGATAAGCACATTTAAGCAATTTAGCAAGCTCACAAAAAATTAACAAAAATAACAGAGCAAGTCAACCAACCAAATAACAATATTCCACAAGCAAAAGCACAAAAATCAGGTATTAAACCCTACAGCTAATTCACAAGTTAATTTAAAAAATTTTCTGCAAGATTTGACTTTTTGAGGTTATGAACTTAAGTTGACCATTTTGAACTTTGATTGATCCCAGTTGATTAAGTATGATATATTTAACCTAAGTGAAACAAAATCAAACATCCTTAACTCATTTCAAACTGAATTCAAAAGATTTGGTGTCCAAAGTTAAAACAGTCAAGCTGTGAGATTGATTTACAAGGAATTTTGACTTTTTATATTATAAGTGCTAATTTTATGCCTAGAATAACTCTAATATGACCTAAGGAAACTACATGTGCAAACAAAAGAGCAGTTACTCTACAAGAACTAGCAACACTGTCTTAAGCCAAACACCCTCTTATGGACAGATTTGGAGAATTTTCAAAGCAACTACAAGATTTAATCCATAAATCAGAGATCTAAGCTTACATTAACACTACATAAACATAATTTAACAAGAACTAACAGCAAGCAACAACTATGATTAAAAGTAGCAAATTATGCAAATGGTAAGACATCTTACAATAGGTCCAAAGCATAGAACTGAACAAGAACTAGAACATCTATTTCCTATGCTCCCATGAGCTCTAAACCATTTTCACCACCATGTCTGCTTCTGCAACTCTTTCTCTTCTTCTTTCTTCTTTTTGATTTTTTTTTATATATATTTTTTTTTATTTTTGAGTTTTGAAACTTGACTGAATTTTGTGGTAACTAAAAGCTTTTACAAGCTTTATGGAAGATTAGGTTTGCTCATTCAGTCCAAAACAACAAACATAAACAATATTAAACTAAGATAAGGATGTTGAACAAAGATTGATCATAAGTTAAATTCAAAAGATAAACTGAGATTGATTGATCAAATTGAGTTTTTATACAACATAGACTCCTAATACATTACTTTTAAACTAAAAATACACTGGAATTTAGACAACTTAATAAAAACGACCTTAAAAACTAAAAAAAAACTAACTCTTTAATTATCTCTCTCCCTCTCTTTCTTTTTATAAGGCACCTCTAGGGTTTCTTTGACCTCTTCAGTACTTCCCATCTCAATTCTGAGCCTTTGGATGAGTGGATTTGATCCTGGCCTTTGAATGGTACTTTGGCGCCATTTTTTCAACTTGTCAGGATTGGAGGAGTAAAAGTAGTATAGGAACAATTAAGGAATTTTGGATGTTTATGGGAGTTGGGGAAGACATGGAGTGGGTTTGCTGATGTGGAGGAGGGGGAAGGTTGAATTGGAGGGGGGACACAGTAGCAGAAAAACAGGGGAAAGGGTGAGGGATGAACAATGTGGTGGTTTGGGGGGGTTTGACCAAATTTTGACCGGGGAAGGGGTAATAAAAAACGTGGGGTGATTTATTTATTATAAGGGGTTTTGGGCCAATCTTTGGTATTGGGCCATGGGTTTGTGTATTGGGTTTATTTTTGGGTTGGACTTGGAATGGGGTGTTTGTTTTGGTTTATGTTACAAGTATAGCCCAAGGACCAAACTTGTAGAAGCTGAATTTTCAGGGACCAATTCTGCCACTTTCCCAAACTTTTCCCAAGGACTTATCTTGCCAACTTTGAAATTCCATAAGGACCTTTGATGCCATTTTTCATTTTTTTTTAATTATCCAAGGACCATTTTTGACAATTTCCAAAAGTTAAAGGACCTTTTCTGCCATTCACCCAAAAATTCATTCAAGGACTAATTTTGACAAATTAAAACATTTCATGGACCTTGAATGATAAAACTCTACATTTTTAAACTCCAGGGACTATTTTTGCCAAACTTAGAAAGTTGGGGGACTAAAACTGCCAATTCTGCAAACTTTGCTCATTTTTCATTTGTTTTTAAACATTTTGCATTTGAGACATATAAAACACGATCCTTGGATATTTTCATCATTTTGATGTGATTTTGCGTGTTTTCAGATGTTTTGCGTTTCAGAATTGACCAAAAATGATGAGTGTTTTAGCACTCATCAAAAGTGTCAGGACTGCCACTACACCTTATGAAGCTCCTAAACCCAAAAACAACATTGAACCAGATCCAGCTATGAATGTTCATGTTAGGTCACCATATTTGTAAACACAAGTAATCTTATAAGAGAAATGAGATGAGAATTAGACTTGGTTGATTAAGATCAATATGAAAGATGAAAGAATAAGAGTTTCCTTAAGATATGAAATTAACCAAAAAATATAAAGTGATACATGATGTCCTATTTATAGGAGAAGGGTAGGGCAACATTCCCTTCCTTTCTTATCTTCTAAACGAATGGGCTTTTAGGCCCATTGGACATTTATTGGACTTTAACTAAAACCATACGAGTAACTAAGATAAACATAGATAAGTGTGATAATTCTAGCAACCTATTACAATGACTGAAATGACCGAGACTTGACTGAATAGTTGAGAACTATGATCCTAACAATCTCCCCCTAAGGATCGGTCATGAAGGATTGTTGCAGGATAGGAATTCGTCACGGTCATTGAGGTTGCTTTTGACATCTTTGTCTTCAAACTTTGAATGTTAACATTGATAGCTTTAGACGTCTTCAAAATGATTGTTGTAGAAATGTTTCAATGTTCTTTGTTCTTTGTCTTTGTTGATGTGAAAATGATAGATGATGTAGTAATCCGCCATACGTCACTTTTCGTCTCTCCAAGGGATTAGCTCCGTTCCAACATGCTCATACATCTTTGACGGTGTTGTTGTCATGCATTCGTAGCTCCTTTGTCTTTGATGTTGAAGATTCATGATTGTTGATGTAGAATCTTTCCTTTAGACGGTGATAATGCTTTGAGATTTCATCGGCATTGTGATGTGTGTATGAGCATGTGGAAGTTGGTGTTCTAGATGGCATTTGTACTTGAAATAAGACAGTTAGCAATAAAACAACCGGTACTTACAGGTTTGAACTAGAATTCGTCAGCAGCATAGTGTGAAGACTCCTTCTAATTCGCGCCAAGGCCGTTCCTAATCGGATACCCCCTAAGGAGCTTACACAGGCACACCTAAGTACACCCATGATTAGGTGAGTCGCTGGAGATCACCCCACGACTGTAGACCATTTGAAGCCATCGTAGACACCAAGTGTAATCCACGAGGAATTACCGAAGTGACCTGCTGTCAGGGCTGTTTGAT
>LBNU01015768.1:44170-58417 GCA_014162995.1 Artemisia annua
GCATCTTCTTTCTCTTATCTCTTTACTTTTATTCTTGCATTTATCGCTTTATATCTATGCTTGCATAAATGTGTTGGTTGTTGCTTATATTGTTTTGATGTTGAATGTGTGATAGATAAAAGTTAATATTGTTATAGGATGAATAATTATATGATATGGTCTAATGGACTTAGATGCATTATTCACACTTCTCATGTTGAGTTTAACTTAATCGATAATTTGATACAAAACATTTTAAGATTTTAATAAGGAAAATTCTAATTGAAGATTTTGAAACAAACATTTTATAAAACAAAAAAGAGGTAAAACTATTCAATCCCCCTTCTAGTTTTCCACAGAATGATAATGGTTGCTTAGTAACAGCGTTATATAGATCGTCATAGATGCGGCGTATCACATTAGAGTAATGCGCCGTATCTTAATATAATAACTACCTCGTAGAAAGAGTAGATAATGTGGCGCATACTGATAACGTAATGTGCCGTATTGGTCAAACAACGTAGTGGATTTGGTGCATTTTAAGGATAAATGCACCTTGTCACACTCCCAAGAGAAACTGATCAGAAAACGTACCTTGGTAATCGCGATTCTTATCTTTGTTTGCCTACTTGGGGTCAAAAGGTATACCGGTTGATATATATATAATAAGGGCAACTGGCATTTCCATTTTATAGTGAATAATAATCTCGTTGTTTAGTGGATAATGATTCATTCCATGATTAGGAATAAATATCGTTTTAAGTTTACAAAATTGATATTATAATTTAGATACGATGTACTACATAGATTAATGTCTGAAGGATTTTACGGAAATCACAACTTTCGTTGTGGATTTCGGTGTTTTTTTTTCATTTAGGTAGTTTATTAGAAAACAGGTTTGTATCAACGTTTAGTATTGATGTTTCACTTTTTAGTAAACCGTTTCTTAAAAAAAATTTCTTTTCAGACATGAACATGTAATAATCGGATTTAAATAATTCACTTTTGTCATTTAAAATTTGGGAGAAGATCTGAAGAGAATTCTCCTTAAGTATAAGTGAATTACTTACAGAGGATAGCTGGAATTCCAATTCAAGAGAAATTGAGATACTCAATGTTACCTGCATTGAGCCTTCTTACCTTTACCGCTTATTGCAAATTTCCAGTTATCGTAGATTTAATCACTTCATCTATAATTCTCTAGTTAGGTTCAGAACGTAATCTTCATGGCGATGCTAAAGTTATCTTTATCCTGAAAGTAAACTAACTTGTGCACGAGAGTAGTGAAACGATCAAAGTAGTTATCAAAAATCAATAATATTTATAAAAATTAAATGCGCCGTATTAGCATAAGCAAATGCGCCGTATTTTCGTTACGATTCAAAATACAAGATTTTTAATTTAGTAGATGCGCCTTATCGGTAAAAATCGATGCGTCGCTTCTGTTTAATAATTCAAAAACTGTTTTTAATTTTAAATATTAAATACGCCGTATCTATTAAAATAGATGCGTCGTATGGCGTTAGGGTTTCGAAAAATTCTTTATTAAAAACAGAATACGCCGTATCTTGGGGAAAGATACGTCGTACTTGAGTTATTAAACGCGTTGTATTTTATAAAATTAAAACGCAATACGCCGCATCCGATTAACAGATGCGCTGTATCATTTGTATATGCACAGTACAATGTCAGTAGGTACTAAAAAAGAAAATAAAAATAAAAATAAAATAAAAATAAAATTTGTGGAAAACTAGAAGGGGGGGTTGAATAGTTTTATGTCCGTTTTAAAATTTATAAAAACAAGTTAGTTTTAAAAACTTCGATTCTAATTTATGTGAATTCAATACTTGCACTATATGAACAATTATATAGTTACTAACTAACTAAGCAAATATAGTATAAGTAAATAAGTAATGAAAGTAAAGAGTTAGAAAGATCAAACCACAACACAAGAATTTATAGTGGTTCGGCTACAAGGTCACCTTCCTTGTTCCTACTCCACTCCCCGAGTCACCTACTCGAGAGTTTTCTTCACTATGTCAACAAACTCCCTTGTGGCGGAGAAACCTTACACAACTTTCGCTTACACCGGCTTAACGACACAAAGCTAGATGTCGGGTTCTAATCCTAGCTAGAACCAATCTCACGACTCTTCACAACTTCTTCACTACTAGTACACACCACACCTTCTTCACTACTTCACACCACTACACAACTTCTTCTTCTCTACACAACTTCTACTTCTCCTAAAACTACTTATTACAAGCACAACACAACTACACAAATAATTTACACAATGTACATAACTAATCTACAATACTTCTTAAACTTGGTTGTTGAAGGAGTATTCTTCTTTTGCACTTCGGATGAGGATGGATGAGAAGGGATTGAATCACTTGAAACAAGGATTAATAATCTAGTGATCAAAGGGTTTTAGAAGATGTTTAGAGAGATTTAGATCTGAAAATTTTCGTGCAAAAGGTGTGTAAAATACCAGGTTTGAGGTGGTATTTATAGGAGAAAATTTCTGACAGATTCTGACAGAGGAGCGTGGCCGGCCCCCTTAATTCATGGCTGGCCCCCTTAAAATTAAGGGGGCCGCCCAGCTGTAACGGCTAGAAAATCTGTCTTTTAGTGGGGAAAGTTTATTTGGTGAAAAACTAACTGATTTTGGGTTAAAATTTGAATTCATATATTTAGTATGATTTAAACATTTTATTTTATTACCAAAAGTGTTTTTCAAAAATATATAATATGTTTATATTATTAAATAAACTTTGTATTAATTAATTAAATGCCCCTTTGATCATGGGATGTATTAAGCACTTGTTTATTCATACCTTAAGTGATTAAGTTGGATAAAATGATATAAACTAGCTTAATACTTGTTTACGTAGTAATCTTACGTTTAATGATTTTACATTTTGTGATCATCAAAACGTAGAGATATCGAAAAATATAAATAACGTTTTTGTGATCATCAAAACTTGATGCGCGTGATGTGTCGTTGCGGTTTAGCAGTTAATTGCCTATTCAAGTTTTACATTTATATTTAGCCGACTTATCAATAACACACACACTTAACGAGCAGTGTACCCGGTCAGTTTGCATATAATGGTAAGCAGAGTGTCGATCACTAAGAGTGGAACGTATTATCTAATTATCCTAATCAGTATTTTAATATCTAAGTTAGCTTTACAGTCTAATCTAATGATAGGGGGTTCAGCCTGAGAGACTGCCACAGTTTGGTTATCTAATTAAACAGTAAATACTAATGAGAACAAATCAGCGAATAGCATACATGTACACAGATAGATAGTAGAGACAATTAGAAGACCTGTCCTGATAATTAAGATAGCTTGTCACTTGTTTTATTGCTAGTTTTATATGAAGTGTATAAAATTAATCCGTACTCGTTGGCTATTATATCGGCGAGTAAACCCTTAATGATTACTTATGAATATCCTACTCATCCAAAGACATCGGAGTAAGTAGGCGAGGAAGGAGTATGGCGGCTCAGCAGTGCTCAGCTAGACACAGAGGTAATCAATGCACTAATATAAGGAAGCCAAAGACATCAAACATATAAACTTTAATCGATAGGAAAGCAATTTTAAGGTGGGCATTTGATTATTGCGTACTCACAAACTACCGGCCATCAATCCTGATGGATTCAAAGCTTACTATTACAATAAAACAAAACTACTTAATGAATTAAATACATGCAGGACCTTCTTACAGCTCTAAGATCTTCGTTTGGGGTGTGTCTTGTGTTGCTTGTTCATCTGAATTCGTCCCCTTAGGGTTGTGGTGCACACAAAATTCGTCTAGGTCTTGGGGTATTTATAGTTTCTGTCTGAGGGTTCGATGCGGCGCATGTAATGATAAGATGGAGCGCATTGACTTAACTTCACGTGGGGTCCGAGCTTATTATATTCTGGAATATTCGTACACCGCCTTTAGATGCGATGTAACTTGAATCTTTATGTGGCACATGTCCTTCAGTTGTCTTGGATTGTTTCTAGTGAAGTCTTGATAGTGATACGCCGTATGTCAATTGTGTGATGCAGCGTATCTGGAGTAGAACGAGCTTGATCTTCTTCTTTGACCAGAGTTTCATATNAAGTTCTCCACCAAGTTCCTCCTTTAAAACAATAAAATTCGTCCTATATATATAGAGAGAATACGGGCTGACGGCGTCAGCCCAAGGTGTGACGCCGTCACGCCGACGATTAGGGTTTTGTGATAGCCTTCTTGACGTCGTCACGCCGCCTTGTTCCAGATCTGACGGCCTTCCCTGACGCCGTAACCAAACTAGGCCAAAAACTCTCTGGCCCGTCATGAGTAACTTCTAATTTCTTCACTTCAGTTGTTCGTGACGTCGTCACGTTGAAGCTTGTGACGCCGTCACCTTCTGTGCACTTTAGGGTCTTTTGAGATTTTGTTGTTTTCCGCACTTTTTCACTCCGAAAACGCCCAAAAATGCTTCTTTTGTGATTTTCTCCTCAAAAGTACCTAAAATGAGAAAAGAAACGACTTTGGGTGAAATCCGATCAAATAATGTACGAATTAGGACTCAAACTGACCCCTAAAAACGTAACATTTTTCGTCTCATCAGTTCCACATACTCCTCAATCAAATGGGGTAGTAGAAAGGAAAAATATGTCTTTACAAGAAATGAGTAGAACCATGTTAAATGAGTAATCTATCCCACAAAAATTTTGGTGTCATGCCGTAGATACTTCAACATATATACTTAATAGGGTATCTATTAGACGAATTCTAGGAAAAACTCCTTATGAGTTATTAAGAGGTAGAAAGCCAAATATAGGCTACTTTAGGGTATTTGGGAGAAAATGTTTTATTCTTAATACAAAAGATTATCTCACTAAGTTCGACCCTAAGCCATACGAACAAATCTTTCTAGGATATTCGCAAAATAGTAAAGCGTACATAGTCTTAAATAAACACAACATGAAAGTAGAAGAATCCTTAAATGTAACCTTTGATGAAACTCCTCCACCACCTAAAACTTTACCCTTAGATGATGACGATGTGATTGAGGAAGAAGCTATTGAGGTTAGTAAAAATAAGCCTTTAGGAAATGACAACGAAATAGAAACGTTAGAAGAAAACGAAGTTGTAAACAATAAGGAATCTAAGTCACATCCATTAGACAACATCATAGGTAACCTAAATCAAAGAACACTTAGATCACAAGCTCAAGATAATAATAACTTCTTTTGTTTTGTGTCAACAATAGAACCTAAGAATATAAATGAAGCCTTAAAGGATGAAAGTTGGATTATGGCTATGCAAGAGGAATTAAATCAATTCAAAACAAATGATGTTCGGGAACTAGTCCCAAATCCTAGAAATGTTACCATAATAGGAACCAAATGGGTATTTAGAAATAAATTAGATGAAAATGGAATTGTAACTAGGAATAAAGCTAGGTTAGTCGCCCAAGGTTATAATCAACAAGAAGGAATTGATTATGACGAAACCTATGCCCCTTAGCGAGATTAGAATCCATTAGAATACTCTTAGCATATGCTTGCGCCCTAGACTTTATGTTATACCAAATGGATGTGAAGAGTGCATTCCTTAACGTTTTTATCAATGAGGAGGTATATGTGGCACAACCTCCAGGATTCATTGACTTCGCAAAACCTGATTATGTTTACAAACTAAAGGAAGCTTTATATGGTCTTAAGCAAGCTCCAAAGGCTTGGTATGATAGACTAAAGGCATTCTTGGTTAAACATAATTATTCCATGGGAATGGTAGACAACACTCTCTTCACTAAAAGAAGTGACCCAAATATCATCATTGTTCAAATATATGTCAATGACATTATATTTGGATCGACTTGTCAAAAAATGTGTGATGAATTTGCCAAAATTATGCATGAATTTGAGATGATTATGACGGGTGAACTAAAATTCTTCCTAGGTTTACAAATAAAACAATTAGGAGATGGAATATTTTTTAATCAATCTAAGTACATTAAGAAAATGCTTAAGAAATTTGTACTAGAAGACTTTAAGCCACTTAAGGCACCCATGTCCACGGAAATCAAACTCACAAGAGATGAAGAAGGTGAATCCGTAGTTAACACTAAGTATAGAGGAATGATAGGTAGTTTACTATACTTAACGGCAAGTAGACCCGATATCATGTTTAGTGTTTGCCTTTGTGCTCGCTTTCAAGAGGATCCCAAAACCTCTCACCTAGAAGCGGTTAAGCATATCTTCCGATACATTAAAGGCACTATACACTTAGGATTATGGTATCCTAAGGGATCCGGCATAGAAACCATTGTCTATGCGGATTCGGATCATGCGGGAGACTACGTTGATAGAAAGAGCACTAGCGGTATTTGCATATTTATGGGATGTTGTTTAACATCTTGGTTTTCGAAGAAGCAAACCGCTCTTGCTATTTCTACCACCGAAGCCGAATACGTAAGCGCCGGAAAGGCATGTCAACAAGCACTATGGATGAAGCAAGCTCTCGTAGACTATGGTATTAGGTTGGAAAATATCCATATTATGTGCGATAACAAAGGAGCTATAGACTTAAGTAAGAATCCCGTTCAACACTCTAGGACTAAACATATAGAAATACGTCATCACTTCCTTAGGGATAATGTGCAAAAAGGAAACATAACAATAGAAAAGGTAGCTTCAGAAGAACATTGCCGACATATTTACTAAGCCCCTTAAGCGTGAATTATTTAACCACTTGTGTTTAGGATTAGGAATGATGGAACAAATTGATTGAATTTCCTTAAAGGATCAAAACTTTCTGAAATTTTCAAAATTCTGGACACTTTTAAGTGTCAGATGGGCGGACCCTTTAAATATATAAGGGCGGCGCCCTTAAAATTAAGGGGACCGGCCTCACTTTAAGGGGGCCGGCCATCTGATGGGTAAAATTCTATTTTCTTTATTCTTTCTTCTCAAATCTGAGCCTAGGATTCTATTTTACACAAAATCAGGAATTGAGACATTTTGTTTGCATAATTATACTTTCAAGGAAAAATCTCAATTCATTTCAAAATCATTCTCACGATTAGGAAAACTCATTGTTGAATTATGATAAAAACGTTTCTCTCAAAGTCATGCATAATAGTCTCACTCTCTCTATATGTATATAATCCAATGTATACTTATTTATGACACTTAGAAGTGAGCAAAGTTAATTCAAGGAGACTAAAGATTGTTTCTTAGGATAATTTGTTTTTCATAGAACTCGAAGCAATCTTTACTCCACATTTGTTTCATATAGGCACACACTAGAACAAAATCAAGAACTTCATTGTCACATTTGTTCCATCACTAGTTTCCCACTAATAGGTGCCTTCACATTAAGTTAGTTGCTTTAGGTAAAATTAATTGCTTAATTGCTTTATTGGCTTAATATGCATGCTTAATTATGATTATATGTTAATTTGCTTGCATGTATGCTTTTCATGTAAAGTCCACTATGAAAATACTTGCCTAGTTGCCTAAAGAGTTGGTCTTGCCCAAAACCAAACCCCAAAACAAACATCTTTCTGAAAAAAATTTACTAAAACCTGTTTATGGTAACCTGAGACCTCAGGCATGGGCGGCCCCCATAAATCAAAGGGGCAGCCCCCTTAAAATTAAGGGGACCGGCCACCAATTAAGGGGGCCGACCATCTGTAGGTCGAGGTTTTCTGTTTGCTTTCTGCTTTTTAGCCCATTTCACCCTATTTTGATTCCTCATTTCCCTGAATTCACAAACATATTTTGTCCATCAAATCCGACACATATTATCCTTCCATAAACACATAATCATCACACTATAAATACCCCTCATCATCATAAATAATCATTGATGACGTATAGTCCGCACTCGGGTCACGAACCCGACCAATGGACGCTACTACACTCAGGCCCATCACGAATGGGCTATAACGATAGTGGTTTGGGCTTACGAAGACCCAAACCCAAAGTTCATTTATGGTCTTGATACAGTATATCTCTTATTTATGGGATATGTATCAAACGACCGACTTAGGTGGGATACACCGAAGAGTGAGAAACACGAAACCTACAAGGATTTCGTGTGTATATAAAGGGCATCACGGCTCTCATTGAGGTATCATCTAATAACCCTAACTCTTCACTAAAACCCTAAAACCAATTACTTACTCTCACGCCGGAGGATAATCGTGGGAAACAATCCCACGATAAGCCTAACGGTGTTTTCTTGCTTTCTTAGTGCGCAGGTCAAAACATCAAGGTTCAATTGATACGAGAACAAGAGTCCAAACAAGGAACACCCAACTTTTGTATCAACAAGTGCCGCCATCCGTGGGACCCTACACTAAGAACTCTACTAAGGATGACAAATCGGCAAAGTGATTCGACCCCTAACCAGGCCTCTGGGACAACCAGTGCGCAAAGAAACCGAGAGTCAGGCCCAAATCTGGTCCTCCCAACCATGGGACCACCCAGTCCACTACGACAACTACTAGCGCAGAGGATGCACTGCGCACTCCCTTCACCCCTCTACCGGCACTGGAAATCAACCCTATCGAGGCGCCACACGCGCCTCCTCGACACAGGGGCCCAGAAGTGGAAGCAGACATCCGCGCGCTAGAAGGAGTCACGCCTGAATTAGCACCAAGCGACTTCGTGTCTCAAAACTACGAAACCTTGGCCGCCCTTATGCGGGAGGAAGAGAGAAGAAGGTCAAGTCGGAGCTTGCAAGCCCGACTCGACTTCGACCCAGAGAGTGAAGCATCCCCACCAAGATACCGAAGGGAAAGGCGCGATAGTCGCCGACCCCTAGTGTTTGCTAGGGTCGGAGGAGAGCCGTACCGGACGAAACGACTGACTCGCAGTACAGNCCTTGTTCCAGATCTGACGGCCTTCCCTGACGCCGTCACCAAACTAGGCCAAAAACTCTCTGGCCCGTCATGAGTAACTTCCAATTTCTTCACTTCATTTGTTCCTGACGTCGTCACGTTGAAGCTTGTGACGCCGTCACCTTCTGTGCACTTTAGGGTCTTTTGAGATTTTGTTATTTTCCGCACTTTTTCACTCCGAAAACGCCCGAAAATGCTTCTTTTGTGATTTTCTCCTCAAAAGTACCTATAATGAGAAAAGAAACGACTTTGGGTGAAATCCGATCCAATAATATACGAATTAGGACTCAAACGGACCCCTAAAAACGTAACATTTTTCGTCTCATCAGATTCCGAGGACAGCAGACGCAAGCGTCACAAGATAGCGAGCTCATCTTCAAGTGACTCCTCGGACAACGAGGATAAAGAAACGGGACACTGGAAGTCCAGAGAAAGATACCGCGACGAGGAGGACGAAGACATGTCTCGTCCTTGGCGTCGCCAGAAGGTTGATGCATTCACCAGGCGCATCAGCGATTTTTCAGAAGATAAAAGAAGGCGCATGCCCGCTAATGTCAAGACTTATGATGGGACAGGTGATCCTGATGACCACCTAAAAATTTTTGAATCAGCTGCTACTATCGAGAATTGGCCACAGCCAGTGTGGTTCAGCAAACTACCACGCAGGAGCATTGACGGGTTCGAAGAGTTGCGAAAGGCGTTTCGCTTAAACTTTACTCAGAGGAAGAAGTGCACCAAAAACCCTGTCGAATTGGCTAGGGTAAAGCAGCGCCAAGGGGAATCCACAAGCGCTTATATGGAGCACTTTATGGATGAATGCATACGTGTTAAAGCATGCCCCGAAGTACTAAAGATATCAGGATTTATGAATGGGATCAATAATCCAGTTCTTATCAAGAAATTAAACGACAGGGTCCCCCAAACCTTTGACGAGCTCATGAAGCGCACAAGGTCCTTTATCCAAGGAGAAGCCGCCGCTGCAGACAACAAGAAAAGCTACTCAAACTATAGGTCACAAGAACAACCCATGAGACAATCCAATGACCAGAGTAGCAACCGTGATAAAAGCTATCACAGTCAAGGAGGCGGACGAGGGAACGACAAATATACTTCGCTAACAAAGACTCCAAGGGAAATATTTGTGATGGAAGGCGCGAACTTTCCGAAACCCCCACCAATGCGCACTACAGAAGATCGGCGCATAGGGAACGGGTGCTGCGAGTACCACGGACAAAAGGGGTATAGCACCAACGAGTGCGTCCAATTGCGCCAACTAATTGACAAGCTAGTCAAGGAAGACAGATTGGATCACCTGGTCAAAATCATCAAAGAAGGGAAAGACAAATAAAAGACAAGGGGCAAAAAAGAAGCACCCAAAGATAAGGCTGACACAATCTACATGATACAATCATGGCAGCGAAAGACAAGGCAAAAAGTCAGCCAAAAATTCTCTTATGAAACCAAAATCTCTTTTCCCACCTTGACTGCGGACAACGCAGTGACGGAGCCACTAACCATCTAGATAAGCACCGGGGGTCACAATATCCACCGCATGTATGTCGATGGAGGAGCGTCCGCAGATATAATGTATGAGCACTGTTTCAAGAAACAGCGGCCCGAGATCCAAGACCAGTTAATCCCGGCCATGATGTCTTTAACTGGCTTTACAGGAGAAAAGATACGGCCGATGGGGAAAATTCGACTATTAGTCGTGGTCGGTAATGAAGAACACTCCACAGCGGCCTGGATAAATTTTATGGTGATCAAATCTCCCTCACCATATAACGGCATCATTGGAAGACCAGGGATATCAGCCATGCGCGCGGTACCATCCACAGCACATGGGATGCTTAAATTCCTAGTGGAAGGTGGCATCGTTACCCTCTACAATACCGTAGTACGACCTAGGGAGTGTAACAAGATCACGAGTGAGACAGCACACACTCCAGAACAGCGCGCAGCTAAAGTATCAAACCTGAAGGTCGCAATCCATCTAGATTACCCGGAGCAAGAAATAACGATCAGGGGATCGCTGTCTGACAAAGGCAGAGCAGCAGTGTGCGCACTCTTGCAAAGGAATCTGGACATTTTCGCATGGGAACCAAAGCACATGATTGGTGTGCCACGATCGATTACAGAACACAAGCTGCAAATCCGACAAGGATATTCCTCGGTGCGGCAGAAAAAGCGCGGTCAGGCTCCAGAGCGCGCAAAAGCCATTCTCGAGGAGGTACGCAAGCTAGTGGATGTAGGGATCATGCGAGAAGTTTATTACCATGATTGGCTCTCCAATCCAGTGATGGTCAAGAAGAGTGATGGAAGTTGGAGGATGTGTGTGGACTTCACGGACCTCAACAAAGCATGTCCACAGGACTGCTATCCATTACCAGAGATAGACTGGAAGGTGGAATCTTTATGCGGATACCCTTTAAATGTTTTTTAGACGCATACAAAGGGTACCACCAAATTCAAATTGCTAAAGAGGATGAAGAAAAAATGGCCTTCCACACAAGCCAAGGCGTCTATTGATATACAAAGATGCCTTTTGGATTAAAGAACGCAGGCGCCACCTACAAGCGATTGGTAGATAATGCATTTGCAAAGCAGGTGGGCCGCAACCTGGAAGTCTATGTTGACGACCTTGTCATTAAAAGCCATACTGAAGACGAGTTGGTACGTGACATTGAAGAAACATTTAGAACATTGGGAAAGATCAACATGAAGTTGAATCCTAAGAAGGCATGTTCCTTGGATACTTGATGGAGCCTGATGGCATCAAGCCATCCCCAGAAAAAACAAAGGTTGTCATCGAGCTTCCTTCACCACGCACGTTGAAAGAGGTCCAGTCTCTGAATGGAAAGCTAGCCGGGTTAAACAGATTCCCGTCCAAATCAGCAGATAAGTCACTCCCTCTCTTTAAAACACTCAAGAAGTGTATAAAAAAGGGAGACTTTCGGTGGACTACGGAGGCGGAAGAAGCTTTTGCACAGCTTAAGCAACATATAGCAGCGCTTCCCACACTAGTCGCACCTCGACTAGGGGAAGAGCTAATTATGTACTTATCTGCGACTCATGGAGCAATTAGCGCGGTGCTACTGACAGATAGAGACTCGGTACAAACACCCATATACTTTGTAAGCAAGGCACTCAAGAAGACGGAGGTTAACTATAGTGCAATGGAGAAGTTGGTCTTGGCATTAGTATTCGCCGCCAAAAGGCTGCGCAGGTACTTTCAAGCACACCCCATAGTGGTAATCACAGACCAACCTATCAAGCAAGTTATCTCCAAACCTGACGCATCTGGGCGCTTACAAAAATGGAGTGTATTGCTTGGCGAGCACAACATCTCTTATACGCCACGCACTGTAGTTAAAGGGCAGGTACTAGCAGATTTCATCATCGAGAAACCAGATACTGATGCCGCACCTTCACAAAGCAAGGTCGAACTACAAGAACCATGGGTCCTATTTACAGTTGGATCCTCATGCGTGGTGGTTCAGGGGGAGGCCTTATCCTCACTAATCCGGAAGGAATGAAATTCACCTACGCACTGCGTTTTGAATTCACAGCCACGAACAACGAGGCAGAATATGAAGCCCTAATCGCTGGATTACGCATTGCAACCCGAATGGGTGTACGCAACCTAGAGGAGAATGTGGATTCCCGATTAGTAGCCAACCATGTGTCAGGTGAATATGTGGCTAAAGAGGATAACATGATCCAATACCTCGAAAAGACGAAATCATTATCCAAGGATTTGACAGGTTTACAATCAAACAAATTCCTAGATGGGAAAACAAAAAGGCAGATGCGCTAAGCAAGATTGCATCTATGATGCGCGTGGATTGCAACACGCACTACGTTTTACCTCTCGAGGGATCTCGAGAAGCTTGCAATCCCCACCAGGCAGTGTACCTGACCGATGTAGTATAGTGTAGTGGCAAGTACCGGGGGATTGATCGTTCTCTCGCAGGGAATAGTGTTCGTTAGGTTAAAGGCTACTCTAATCTAGGTCTAAGGGTGGAGGAAGATTCTTTTTGTATTTTATATTTTTATGAAAGCAGTAAATCTCTGGTTTTGGAGGATAGGGCGGAATTAGTTGCTAGTCAACTAAGCCCTAGCAGCAACGCTCTCACAAGTCTACTTCTAAGCCTACTCTATATTTTTGTACGTTTTTTGGTTTCTCGGGAAAATTCAGCGTGGAGAAGCAGTGTTACTTAGATCTCGATTATAACTCCAACGACTGTTTACCAACTCGCCTAACCCACCCGTCACTCGTTGAGTCTTGCGCTGTGATGACGGGTGTATTCCCTAACAAGTCGTAGGGAGTGCGTGCAAGCCGCCCCTGTCCCTATGACCCGCTCATACCGTACCTCTCTCTACCTCCTCCGATAGTCCACGATACGCCGTCAAGCAACAATCCTCACTCCCACTCGAGCTCACCGCTAGCTACACACCTAGTGCATGAAATACTACCTTAAAATCGATAACGCACATACGATTCACTCTCTCTAAAGACGTCTCAAGCTTGCTGCCCGTGACTACCCGGGATTCACGCAGGCTTTCTCATCCCTCACAGCTCCCTAGACGGAATCCGCAACACATCACCAAGAACCACAACGCACACACATACACATCACACGTACCCGGCACCAACATAGTTCCACCCGCGATCATCCATCTAGAGTCTCCCACCACCCCACACAGGTCATAATTCAGGCGACACATCGTGAAACGAGACGCAACAGCAGGAGCCCACAATCCACACACACCACGCCACCTCGCAATCACCAGGCCCGCCTGTATCTTGATTAAGCCATGCAACGCTACGCAGCGGGTTTACGACTACCCTACAGGTCCTCAGCCACACGATAGGTTTAACCTAAAAGTATCTCCACTCAAAATTAATCTAGACTCCCTCGCAACTACAAAAAATCGCTCTAGGTCATACCCCCCCCCTACGAACCCACGCCACCACCCGCGCGGCTGAACAGCGTCACCCGGCGCGACCTACGGGTGACGTCGTACAAGAAATCGGCCGACTTGAGGGTGTCCATCGCACGCTCTCCTTGAGTCGGCGCCATGCACCAATTGCGGTCCACGATCTGAAGCCACACCTTCTGAAGGGCGTCACCACATATGCCACTACACACTCTGCGCCCGTCACTCAGTCCTCCTTTTGTTCTGCCACTTCTGCGCTTCACCCTTGTCTCCTCGCACCGGCGCTCACCTCTGGTACACACCCGGTGTAGCGCCCAGCCCTTCACCATGCCCCTGCACCTCTTAACCTCTTTGAAGTTTTTATTGTTTCCGCGCACTTTCACCTCGAAAACCGCCCGACAATGCGTTCTTTTGTTATTTTCCCG
>LBNU01015771.1:0-14202 GCA_014162995.1 Artemisia annua
TGGTAACGGCTTGACCGAAAAGGACTCCGGAGACGTAATTTCGAGGCGAACGATGAACTTTTCGGGGGGAATCTTCTGACACTTGGATAGGTTCCATGATTCGTCATCGGAAGGCGCCTTGCGTTTATGTTCGATTGCGAGAGACGGTGGTTCCATTTGACGGTGATTGGTTTTGATTTTGATTGTTAGGGTTTTGAAATGAGGGTTTGTTTGTTTTGTTAAGCGGGAAAATGTGTGTGTGTTTGTTGTTGGTGGGTTGATTTGGGGATTGTGAAAAAAGAAAAGGTCCGTTAGAAATTAGAATAGATAACGGATGTTTTAGTCTTTCAAATTTAGATATTTTTTTTCTATTTCTGTCGATTTTGAACTTAAGGTTAAAGATCCAGTGAAAAGAAAAATTAAAATGAGAATAATGAAAAGTAATTATAACCACATATTTGAGATGGATCGACTTGAATTAGATGTCTCTCTATTCATTTATATGTATCCCAAATAGTTTCGAAAGTGATTTTGAAGTGAAAAAATATGCAAAGTAGTACTAGCAATAAATTTGACCCGCATATGACGAAAAATACATAGGATTCTTCTCACTTGATGAAATGCATCTAATTTTTAGCTAGAAAATATATTATGGTACATCTAAAAGATTAAGGATGCATCTAATTCAAATCGATGCATCTCTAATGTGTAGTTATAGTTATTTCTCATCCTTCTCATTTTAAGGTTTCTTCTCATTTGATCCTAAGTCCTTACCGTCATACATATTCAAACCAAGTATAGCATTTTCTTTTCAAAAGGTTTGGTATGGTAAATCAGTGTTATCTGTATCTAATAGCAGTTAACGACAATTAATTATCTCACATAACATACATCACAATCTATCTAACACGTCCTAAGCAGGACTTGAACCTAGAGGTGAGCATGGGGTGGTTTGGGGCGGTTTTTGGCTAAAACCAAACCCCAAACCAAAAGTTCGGTTTTATGTTTTTTAATACCAAACTCCATACCAAAAGTTCGGTTTGGTTTTATCTTTTCGGTCTTCGGATATCCAAAAAATTTTATGACGGTTTTATGTTATAGCCATTATTTTAGCTAAGTTTTTTCAATTCGGATATCCGAAATTTCGGATAACGGTTTTATATATCCGAATATCTATAATTTTTGGAAAACTTTTATATGAGCTCTAAAACTGACATTTCATAAAACATCAAGTGATAGCTTATTTTTTTTCTTCGGATTTAGTCTTCCCAGATTCATGCAACGATAAGATCATGCCACAGCTAGCTGATTACACACCAATTGATAATTTCTGGACCAAAACATTTTTAGCAAATAATTATGGCAATATATCATCAAGTGATAGTTTATTTTCTTCTTCGGATTTAGACTTCCCAGATTCGTGCAACGATAAGATCATGCCACAGCTAGCTGATTATACACCAATTGATAATTTCTGGACCGAAACATTTTTAGCAAATAATGATGGCAATATATCATCAAGTGATAGCTTATTTTCTTCTTCGGATTTAGTCTGGGACCAATCTTTTTAGTAAACTCTAATCAATTTTTCAGATATCCGAATATGAATATTTTTTGAACACCCACAACCTAAATCAAGAAATCCTAGAAAGTAAGTTGAATATTTTGCCGAAAAATAATAAAATTTCATAACGTGTATATAAAGATGAGATGTGTGAACATATATGAAATAAAGAAAATTAGCTTTACGAATTTATTGCAGTGTCTATATAAACATATGTTAGGAATATCTAATACATGTGTCATTTAGTTTCTGGACTTTGGTGATAACTTGTATCAAAAACTAAAATGTATATATATTTTTATTAGTTTTATTAATATTAGTATGGGGCTGTTCGTTTTTTTCGGTTTAGGTTTTCATATTAAACCAAAAACCAAACCAAAATTTTTGGTTTTTTAAAAACCAAAACCGCACCATCGGTTTTATAATTGGTCCGGTTATTTGGGAGCGTTTTTTCGGTTTTTTTTTTGGTTCGGTTTTTCGGTTTTGTTGCTCTCCCCTATATTTCGTACTTGTCATTATTTTAAAGTGTCAAACTAAATCTTGACACTTATTTATATATTATGTACCAAGCATAATTGAGATAATAACCTATAAGGCATATAGACATAATTACATCATTATTTTTAGAAACTAAGACACGCGTATATGTTTAGGTTGCTCGTAGGACACTTGCGGTTTATTCATCACTACTTCACTATGATTGTTCACTTTGCTTACGNGATAGTTTATTTTCTTCTTCGGATTTAGACTTCCCAGATTCGTGCAACGATAAGATCATGCCACAGCTAGCTGATTATACACCAATTGATAATTTCTGGACCGAAACATTTTTAGCAAATAATGATGGCAATATATCATCAAGTGATAGCTTATTTTCTTCTTCGGATTTAGTCTGGGACCAATCTTTTTAGTAAACTCTAATCAATTTTTCAGATATCCGAATATGAATATTTTTTGAACACCCACAACCTAAATCAAGAAATCCTAGAAAGTAAGTTGAATATTTTGCCGAAAAATAATAAAATTTCATAACGTGTATATAAAGATGAGATGTGTGAACATATATGAAATAAAGAAAATTAGCTTTACGAATTTATTGCAGTGTCTATATAAACATATGTTAGGAATATCTAATACATGTGTCATTTAGTTTCTGGACTTTGGTGATAACTTGTATCAAAAACTAAAATGTATATATATTTTTATTAGTTTTATTAATATTAGTATGGGGCTGTTCGTTTTTTTCGGTTTAGGTTTTCATATTAAACCAAAAACCAAACCAAAATTTTTGGTTTTTTAAAAACCAAAACCGCACCATCGGTTTTATAATTGGTCCGGTTATTTGGGAGCGTTTTTTCGGTTTTTTTTTTGGTTCGGTTTTTCGGTTTTGTTGCTCTCCCCTATATTTCGTACTTGTCATTATTTTAAAGTGTCAAACTAAATCTTGACACTTATTTATATATTATGTACCAAGCATAATTGAGATAATAACCTATAAGGCATATAGACATAATTACATCATTATTTTTAGAAACTAAGACACGCGTATATGTTTAGGTTGCTCGTAGGACACTTGCGGTTTATTCATCACTACTTCACTATGATTGTTCACTTTGCTTACGGTGAGTTCATATCCTCGCCTTTACTTACTTAATTCTTTTATAAACCCCGCAAGAGAGATACACGCTAGTTTTACAAACTGAATACAAGTGGTTTTCGGTATGCTTAACCTGATTACATTGTCACGTTATATATTTCGATCTATCACTCTAGCAAATCACACACAACTTCACGTTATACATTTCGATCTCTCACCCTAGCAAATCACACAAAACTTCACGTTATAATACCCTATCAAATTAAGAAAATCGGTCGATATCTTCGCAAAACTTCTCTTTAAAAATTTGAAAAGTACTCGATATCTTTTGGAATTACCAGTCGCCTAAGAAATTCAAATTAAGCTTCGAATTTCAGAATGGCTGCAATATTGGTACTTGGAGGCTCACCATCAGGCATGAGAAGGGAGGCTAGATTTTCGAGAACGGTGTCTATGCATGGAAGAAATGCAAGTACATCTTGAACCATGTATATAATTGTTTCATCTTCTGGCATAAAACTTGTAAATCATGCTTTACAGGAAAATTGGATCCAACATCCTTCTATACCTCGTTCGCATTCTGCTCCCGAACTGCTTGAAGACATTCGGATTTTTCCCACAGTCGAAGCTGGTGAGTTTATTATAATTGTAATATATGTTAAAAATCAACATTTGCTTTTCAACCTTTTTCGCCTAAGAAATTAGGTTATTCACAATGAGAGGGTCGTCCATTATTTGCCTATCTTTAACATAAGCTGCTGCTAATGATGGATGGTAATACCAATGCAAGTCTATTTGCAAGAACTTTTGATAAAATTTTGTATTGGCAGCCTAAAAGACTTATGGGGCTGTTAGCTTATTCAAATATTAATAATAAGCTCATTGGTTTGGGCTTATGAGATTAAGAGCTTATGAAGCTCATAAGCTTAAGTAGATTACCCCAAAACATATGAGCTTATTAGTATTCCAATAAGCTAATAAACCCATCAAATAAGCGAATAAAACAAATACCCCCTTTTGTTTTATTAGCTTATTTTCCTAGCTTAAACAATATGAGGAGGAGGAGTTTTATTTTTGGGAATTGATTGGCACACTCAAAAAATTGATTGGGACACTCAATGCACAAACAGTTAAAGCAATTTATATTTACAGTACAACTATTTAATGCACTGTTTGGAGTGTCCCAATCAAATATTGAAGTGTGCAAATCATCTCCTTTTATTTTTGGGTTTGTTTTTTTCGCCTTACATTTAATAAGTAGTAACTCCATATTTTCACCTTTTTTGTGGTCAAGTTTTAAGTCAAAATAAGCTAAAAAGTCATACGAAGGTGGGTTTATGAAAAAATAAGCTCGTTAACTCGGATATAAAGCTAAAAACAATATGAGTTTGTTTTAGCTTATTTTCCGGGCTTATAAGCTTATTTAGTTGGCCTTATTTTTTTGTTAGCCCATTTTTTTCTGACTTGCCAACCTATAATAAGCTGGAAAGTGAACTGAAAAAAAAAATGAGTTATGAAAGATGAAGCAGAACTAAATAAGCTTATAAGCTTGGCAAACAAGCTATCAAAAGAAACAGCTCCTGATAGTATTTTTTTATTAACCCATTTAATAACTGTGTCCATATTTTCACCTTTTTTTTTGAACGGCAAGTTAATAGTTAGTGATCCGAGCCCACAATGACATCCAATTGGGCAGTATGCAAGCCTCAGACCTTTCTCCTTAGACTCCTGCTTCTATTTATTTGTGGTCAAGTTTTAAGTTACACAAAAATGGGATTTTAAAAATAAGCTCATAAACTCGTTAAGTTAGATATATGATTCTATATGTGTGTGTTTGTTTATTGCTCATTTTAGTTAATTTTAATTGAAACCTTAGCTTAGCTTAGCTTAGCTTAGCTTAGGAGGTGTTTGTTTTAATAGCTTATTTTTCGAATCAGGAAGTGTGTTTTTCTCGCCTTACATTTAATAAGTTGTAGTAAGTCCATATTTTCACCTAATTTGTGGTCAACTTGAAAAAAACCTCACATGTTAGACAAAAATAAGCTCATAAACCTAGAAATAAGCCAAAATAGTATCAGGAGAGCTTATTTTTTGGGTTTATTTAGTTCCACTTACTTTTCATAAGCTCATTGTTAAGCCAGCTTATACTAAGCTGGTAATTAGTCATAACAAAAATGGGTTAATAAAATATATGAGATTAGTTGATAAGTGGGAAATATGTGATCAAATTTCTTATATTTGCTTCTGAATTTAACTCTCCTCTAATCCGCTCGTTGAATGTTAAATTCTGAGTCTGAGAGACCAATCTTTGATCAGCTTTTTTCTTCCCGGACACCTTTCTCAAAAATCATATCTTTAAAAGTCAGTCCTCTTTGTCTTGAACTCCATGGCCTTACTTAATAATTATTTTTCTCTCTCTTGTTTAACTTACAACACCTTTAATTAGTTTTTGTATAAACTTTCGTTTTCATTGACCTTTGATTTATTAGATTTTATTTCGATTTGTTTGGAGAAGATCATCAGTTCTATGACTTTTTTTATGTTTATTTTGATTTGCTGATGTGTTTATTGGGCTGTGAGGGTGAAAGGCCCAGTTTAGAGGAGAGTAGTGGGTTGGTGAGTGGTGTTTAATGGCCTCATGATGATGGGCCGAGTTAGTATTTTCAATCACATTCACACCTATGGCCGGCAGCAAGTGGGATTGTTAAAACTTAGGGTGTGCTTGGTTAAGGGGTATGGGCCATAAGGAATGAGTAACATAATGAATAATGATGCTTGGTACTATATAATGCAATCACCCATTACCCACTTTTGGGTAACGAGTCATTACCCACTAACTTGAGGGTAATGAATTTGATTACCTTTATATTCCTTTTATATTTCTTTTGTCTTTCTCATTGCTATTCCCCTCTACAAACCAAGCATGCCCTTAAAAGTACTAACCAACTGATTTAGGATAAACTTTCACTTTCATCACCTTAAAATATCTTTGACTCTGTAAATCTTCTTCATCATTAATATCACCCCCTTATGTTCCCCTACACCATCGCCATTACCACCATCACTACCATTATTCCCAGCCTTATCGATAGATTCATCCTCGGAGGATTTTGAATTTTTCGAAATTTCCGTAGTGAACACATTCACCCTTTATTTCTCGTATTCTTACACAAACATATAATCTATCAACCAACCGTAACTAGCATATTGTGTTTTATGATATCTAAACACTTTGTGCGAATGCATACTTTCCCGCCCACTAAATGTCGATTCTTTGAGTCGCATTTTAATTTCCAGAAAAATAATCTCACCCATGTTCCAGCAATTTTGGTAAAGGCAGCCTCATTCCATAAAACAATTGAGAAGTGATTGTGGAGGGAGGCCTTCAATGGAGATCCATGTAAGCCTATTTTGGAGATGTAATTTATCAATCCATGGTATTAAGGTTTTAAAGCAATTGAGAAGTGATGCGTTCGGGAGGGCTGATTGAACATGGGATTGGTTGTCTAGTTCAAGTAGCATATGAAGACCACCAAGATATTTTATTCTGTAGTTTCGAAATCCGATATCCTCAAATACAATGCTCAATTTGGGAACATAGTCTATTGTGTAAAGCTCTCCCCAATTAGAGAGTGTGAAAGAGCATCAGTAAGGGCCCGTTTTGTTTAGGTGTATGGGAATGAGACTATGACTTTGAAAGTCATTAAAAATATTTGTTTTGTGGGCCTATGAATGAATTTGTATATCATAGCCATAGATTAATTACCCACCAATTTGATGCCTATGAAATCCATTCCGTAGTTCCCTCTCTTTTCCACTACAAAATTCAAATATCTATACACTTTTTCATACCATATTTTGTCATCCAAATATAAACAATCGTAATGATACACTTTTTCATTGCCATTGTCATTCTACCTCATACCAAATCCGATACCCATTGTGATTCCTAACAACAAACCAAACGGCCCCTAAGTTTTGGACAAGAATGTATGACCATGGGTTTGGGTGGGATTGGTTTTGAATTTGTTTTATTGGTTAAGATGCTAACGTAGGTAGTACCATTGGGTTTGTTTGCAACGTGTGTATGTGGTGGGATGGTAGCGGTGGTTTCCAGAATAGAGTGAGTATGGTGTGTGTTGTTGGGATGGGATCGTTGGTATATGGCTATATTTACCTTTAGCCGTTGGGTACCTAGGGTAATGAAGTTTAAGGTGATTTCAAAAGCTTTGGGGTTTAGAATGTTAATGAATCTAGCGAAGCCGAACGCCTTTCCATTAACATTTTTTTCTTTGCCATGTACACCTCGGAGATCCTCCCATGCTTGGTGAAAGTCTTTCATAGCATTGTCTCGTTCCAACCGTTGGGGATGTCCATGAAAAAAAAAACGAAATTGTGGTGTTATGTTGCCTGAGTATCTTCTTCCCTTCTCTTTCAACTGTCGTCCATCCATCGTCGCCGTTATCGCCATTATCTTCACCATTGTTGTTGTAGGGGTAGTCGTTGTGGTNCTTTGCCATGTACACCTCGGAGATCCTCCCATGCTTGGTGAAAGTCTTTCATAGCATTGTCTCGTTCCAACCGTTGGGGATGTCCATGAAAAAAAAAACGAAATTGTGGTGTTATGTTGCCTGAGTATCTTCTTCCCTTCTCTTTCAACTGTCGTCCATCCATCGTCGCCGTTATCGCCATTATCTTCACCATTGTTGTTGTAGGGGTAGTCGTTGTGGTTGTTTTGTGGGATTTCTCTTTCCATTGATCTTTGGGAGAATTGGTCAACTCTCTCATTTTTATTAATGAAACGCAACTTACGTTTAACGCGAAAAAAAAACCTAACAAATAGCACTACTACCAGATAAACTTAAAGACCTAGATTTTATCCTAAATAAAAACAATTCAAAAACAAGATAAACATCCTAAAGAAATCTGTAAAAATAAGATAATGATGATTGCTACAATATCATCACAATCTTCTGTATTTCCAATCTTGCTAGTTGTAACAATTCTCTTGTTTATAATGACCAATATGCCCTTTAGATGAAAGTAATCATTGAGGAAGGGGTGAGGACACTGCAGAAGAAGAAGAAGAAGAAGCTGTCTATAGAATCTGTATGGTGGAATTTGAGGAGGGCGCCGAGGACACTCTTACATTGGAATGTGGTTGCAAAGGAGAGTTAGGCTTAACTCACAAAGAATGTGCTATCAAGTGGTTTAGCATGAAAGGCGACAGAACTTGTGAGGTGTGCAAGCAAGAGATTATGAACTTGCCTCTTATTTTTCCTACATACAGATAAAAGAATCCAATACTGTACATATATGACTTAATTGTTAGGCATATATAACTAACAATGCGGAGTGGTTGGTTTATCAGGGTATGGAGGGATGCACCTATTCTTCTGATTGTGAGCATTCTTGTTTACTTCTGCTTTTTGGCGTTGCTTTGGGTATGTCAAATCAAAAATCTTTTATAATCTTAGAAGCGCTAGCTCCTGATGATATCTTGAATTTGTAACAAGAAAACCAAATGGTTTTTGCTGCACTTTCTATATCCGTGCCATTTGCACTTGCTATATCCGTGGCATTTGCGTCCCTACTTGGTCTCCTTGGATCCATGACATCGACGACAATGGGTAACTTCATCTTGATATTTCTTTCTTTTGGATTGGAACATTTTTTATATATATGCAGATTAGTAATAAATTAATTATGTTATGTTCAGTCAGAAGAAGGTATGCATGGATTTATGCAACCGCTCAGTTCATGCTAGTAGTTGTCTTTGCACTTGTCTTCTATTATTCAAAGGCAAGTGGTTCAAGCGATGATTTTATTCTTAATTTTGCTTGTGATGTCCTTGTTTCACCCTTTAACTATATTATATGTGATATTCACAGCTTCACGTGCTTGGGATTCTATCAGCTTTACTTGCTATAGTTGCTGGTTTTGGTGGTGCAATGTAGAGGTGAGCATGGGGTGGTTTAGGGCGGTTTTTGGCTAAAACCAAACCCCAAACCAAAAGTTCGGTTTTATGTTTTTTAAAACCAAACTCCATACCAAAAGTTCGGTTTGGTTTTATCGGTTTTTGTTTTTTGCGGTTCGGTTTTCGGTTTTTGGATATCTAAAATTTTCGATGACGATTTTATGTTATAGCCATTATTTTAGCTAAGTTTTTTTTTTTTCAATTTGGATATCCGAAATTTCGGATAACGGTTTTATATATCCGAATATCTATAATTTTCTGAAAACTTTTATATGAGCTATAAAACTGACATTTCATAAAACCCAATCTTTTAAGTAAATTCTAATTTTAGATATCCGAATATGGATATTTTTTGAACACCCACAACCTAAATAAAGAAATCCTAGAAAGTAAGTTGAATATTTTGCCGAAAAATATTAAGATTTCGTAACATGTATATAAAGATAAGATGTGTGTACATATATGAAATAAAGAAAACCAACTTTACGAATTTATTGCAGTGTCTAAATAAACACTTGTATTAGGAATATCTAATATATATGTCTTTTAGTTTTTGGACTTTGGTGATAACTTGTATCAAAACCAAAATGTATATATATTTTTATTAGTTTTATTAATATTAGTATGGGACGGTTCGGTTTTTTCGGTTTGGGTTTTCATATTAAACCAAAAACCGAACCAAAACTTTTGGTTTTTTTAAAAACCAACACCGCACCATCGGTTTTATAATTGGTTTAGTTATTTTGGAGCGATTTTTTCGATTTTTCGGTTTCCGGTTCGGTTTTTTGGTTTTGTCGCTCTCCCTTACTTGAACCCACAACCATTTGGTTATAGAGTTTCTCACACAACTTTGATCTAGGATTTTTGAATGCGTGTAGCACAAAATATTTATAGCCTTGGAGCGCGAGTTCGAGAACACCCAAAATCCCGGGTAACATGATATGAAAAAACAACATCAGAAGACTTTTTACACCTCGCATGCTATAATTCAGTGTTGTTGTTAAGCATGTGAATACACAATTGTCTATAATGGAACAAATAAAATTCACACACAAATCATTCACAATTCACAAACAATTCATACAACAATGTCACACAACACTTCACCGGATAATGAATCAGTTTATAACACCCCACCGGAATATCTATTTCCGATATTCCCAAATGAAGACGAATCACAAAACACTCCACCAGCAGATCTGTTTCCTGTATTCCCATATGAGAATCAACCACAAAACACTCCACCGGAAGTTCTATTTCCACCGGCAATCAATCAACCGGCAAACAATCAACCAGCAAACAATCCACCGACAAACAATCCACCGTTGGAATATCAACCCAATACATTTGGGTTGACTGATGAAGAACTCCTGAAGCAAGATTTCCAAGTCTTAAGAGAGTATTAAGAAGAGGAAGAACGTAAGGCAGCTACTCGTAGGGCGCGGGCAAATGCTCGTAGGGATCAGGCAAACAGAGAAGCACAATACCGATGGGCCATGGGGTTAGGCCCTAAGGGATCAGGGTCTTCCACTTCGAGTGACGAGGGCTGTCTCAGATGATTCCTTTTCTTAATTCGTACCGTAGTTTAATGTTTTAATTACCGTATCGTAGTTTAATGTATTTTCAATTCCATGTGTTAGGTCACCATGTTATAGCATAAACAACCAATGATACAAGAACTAGAATGGAGAAGAAGAAGATAGAATAATATGGAAGGAACTCTACTATGATATGATGAAAATGACAATGTATTAATGAGGGCATACACATTGTTTAAATAGGAAGTCCAAGAGACACTAGAGGCTTCTACTATTTTACACTATTAGTCCTTGGACTTCCATATGTTGTCACATTACATAATAAACTTTCATATCAAAATGATTAAATGTAAAACATACTAAGTCTAATATAGCAACCTATTATAAACTAATGACCGACACTTTGATGACGTGAAACGTGTTCCTAACAATCTCCCCCTAAGGGTCGGTCATCAATGGTGAATGGTTGCTTGACGTCATCTTCATTACTCTTGAACTTTGGCAATTGCTGGACGTCTCATAATCGGTTAGATTAGACAAAATTCTTTGCTCTTCAATCTTTTTTCCTTGTTGTTGAAGTGATGCATATGATGTAGTAATCTGCCTTTGGTCACTCCTTCGACTCAACTTGATGGTACGCCATTCCAACATGCTCATACGTCTTTGAACTTTTATGACTTGTACTCAAGTAATTCCCGATCATTAAATAAGATCTTTGTCTTAAGACTTTGTAGATTCCGTTGACGTTGAATCTTTCATTAACTTTGAGAAACTTTGATCTTTCTTTGACTTTGTATAACTTAGAACTTTTCGGGAAGTCTTTGACGTAAGTATGAGCATGTGGAATCAGGTGTTGGTGGTGAAGTTCCTGCAAGAAAATGGTTAGTGATAAACAACCGGCACTTACAAGTGAGAAACAGAATTTTTCACCCTCGCAATGTGGTTACTCCTTCTGCCCCTCACCATGGCCGTTCCTAATCGGATGCCCCCGAAGGAGCTAACTCAGAAAGTACCGGAGTACCCCAACGATTAGGTGAGTCGTACGAGATCACCCTACGACTGTAGACCGTCCGGCACTTACAGGTTTGGAGTTAGAATTCGTCAACAGCATAGTGTGAAGACTCCTTCTAATCCTAGCCAAGGCCGTTCCTAATCGGATGCCCCCGAGAGGGCTAACACTGACATACATACGTACACCAACGATTAGGTGAGCCGCTGGAGATCACCCCGCGACTGTAGAATGCACATGGAACGTCACCGAACACACTAAGCGTAACCCACAAGGAGTTACCGAAGTGACCTGCTGTCAGGGCTGTTTGATGTTGACCCTGGCAGGATTTCCGTTCAATCATTGAGAAAACACCTAAGTGATTCCTCTCATAAACGTTCTCGGCAGATTGCTAAGATCTGCGAAGGACTCGATAATTTACAACTGGTGTCCATTGATGTAGAACAACCAGTGTAAGAAAACTAAGTGTTCCTAAGAGATCTTTGATGAATCTCGAGGCTCTAGACTCGATTAGTGCACCTATGGTTTCCTATGCGGAGATTGGGGCAGGGTCTCCTGTTTCAATATCAACCAACTCTAAGAGAAGGTCGATAGATTATACCGGTTCCCCGTGAGAATGAAACAAGTATCTTTTGAGAGATACCTGAGTGGCTAGAAGGTTTAGTGCATTGCGTCACTGGGTCCATGACGTCTTATCTTCAATACCGATGTTACTTTTGTAACAATCAGTAGCAGATGAGGTGTACCCGGTGTCTGCCCTAAGGTTGAATATATGGAGGGCTCATTTCTTTTCACCCTTTTCTTTTCATTTCTTTTTCATTCTTCAACCCCTTCTTTCCCTTTCATTCATACCCCTTCTTTTGTATCATACCTAAGGACTTCTATTTCTAGACTATGGGAGTTGTCCTTGGGTAGATCCCTCCGGCTCTGGCGGATCATAGGACATTTTCCTATCCTTAATCACCTTATAACTCCATGTTGCCATAAAACCATTTGCTGAAAATCTCTCGAAGTGTTTTATGAATATAAAACACATTTGGTTAACACCTCGAGAGTTTTACATTTTCAGAAAGACTCCCCCTTCACATGTGCTCGATATTGTTTAAGATAAATTTGCACATGCAGGGAAGAGTGGGCACTTTTAGAATTGATCTACTCTTAATAGACTTGTACCCGAGGGACACGTTTACGTTGCTAGTTAAAGGGATCCATTATCAGCTTTTAGGTGATAACTAGCCCTAATAACTAACTTGATGTTGTTAACATTCCTCAAAGAGGAAGTTAGACCCGTCATAGTACTTATCTACTAAGAGTTTCTCGAAAATGGTACTATCTATTCAGACAAGTCCTTATCGGACAAGTCCTTTCGATTACTAACATTTGTTGTACCGTCAATTCTTGGGTGACATCTGAGTCGAGCTCACATGAGATTCTTTAACTTTTATTCATATTTTGATCACTTTTTAACTTTTCTCCCCCTCAAAAATAGCATATCAAATGTTATTTTTGAAAACTTTTGATTAAAATATGCCGTTTTGACTCTTACAGGGAGAATTGAACAAGAACAACGTGATTGTTTTAGCAAAGATGTTTTTCAAGTACTCCCCCTCAAATGTTGCATTATATTTTGAAGGTTTTGAATTTTCGAGGGAATACTTGTTCTTTTGAGCAGAATTATGAACAATTTTGAAAATTTGATTAATTCTACTCAAAAGTAAGAAGCCTTCGCTCCTTATATGAGGATTGAGGTACTGATGCGTACCTCAGGGTCCTTTCTTTACAAGTTCGGGTTGTGCACTGTTATGTGTGCACAAACCATTATAAATGAAGGAACATGAAAAATGATGTAATAAATTAAGAATACCAAGTGATGAATCACAATGGAGGCTGATTAGGACGGCGGTATGTGAGGATGTTCGGTATTGCTTCCCTTGCTCCTATCAAGCTCTCCAGAGTTCGAACACGATGCCGGAATTTCAATCGTTGTTTGATGACGGCGATGAATTTCCGAGCTTCACGAGTATCCCGATTCACCCAGCCTACGTTCAACCCTTCTTTGTGCTTATTCAACTTGTCTTGAAGACCAAGTAGGATCTTCCTGAGTGTCTCGTCCCCAAACTTCATCGTCTCTTCGTATCTCATGAAGTAGATTTTTCCTTGCGATGGAAAAGCGACCCCAAACGGTTTCTTGTTGAAGGTGTAGGACCTCATTTCATGGATGCCAGGACTCTTATCTTCAGGTGCTGTGAGATTGAGACCGGTTTGATAGCTTTCGGCTCCCAACTGAACATCTTCGACTCTTGCTTTGATGATTCTTTGATGAACGAAGAGAAGTATAGAGTTGATGAAGTCATACTGAAGGCTGCCGAGCAGATTCTGAACTCTTCCTTGAAGTTTAAGAACATACATGTCCTCAATGTCATTTGGGTTCAATTTGTGGAAGTCTGCTTCGCTAAATGAGTACAACTTGTCATCACTTCGACGAACCACAATCTTTTCGAGAAAGTTGTAGCCGTATCTTTTATCTGTCTCAGGGAT
>LBNU01015774.1:0-14472 GCA_014162995.1 Artemisia annua
TCACCACCCGAAGAATTATGAACATAACCAAGAAATTCTTGAGCGTACTCCTCTGCAGCAACATCGATGACATCTATTCGGTTAACCGATTCAGAGTCATAATTTGAGGAGTACCTCGAAGTTTGGTCAAGGTTAAAGGTTATGGCTTCATTACCCACACGTAATGTGATTTCTTGCTCAAATACATCAATGAGAGCACGACCCGTTCTTAGGAATCCTCGTCCAACAATTAGAGGAACCCGTGGGTCAGCATCGAAATCGACAACCACAAAGTCTGCTGGAAATTGGAACTTCCCTACTTTCACAAATACGTCCTCAGCAATGCCAAGTGGACGAGATATTGATCGATCAGCAAGCTCTAAAGTCATGCATGTAGGGGTAAGTTCCGGAAGAGATAGTCTTCTCCACACTGAATATGGCATCAGGTTAATGCTTGCGCCAAGATCGGCCAAGGCAAAGCATTCAACCATCCCTGGAAATACACAAGGTAAAAGAAATTTCCCAGGGTCTCCAAGCTTTTCCGGAAGCTTCTTTAACAAAACTGCTGAGCAGTTCTCGTTAAGTGGAGTTCTAGCCATTTCAAACAACTTTTCTTTGTTGCTTAACAAGTGTTTGAGTGTGGATGCAAACTTGGGCATCAAGAGTATAGCATCTGAGAAGCTTATGTCAAAGTGTAGTTCTTGGAAAATCTGAAAGAATTTATCCATATACAAACACACATTTTTTTTTTTACTTGAAATTTACATATATACATTGAAAACAGCAGTAGGGGGCTGCCACTCCCCCACACTTAGGTGGTAGAAAATAGAAAGAAGTCAGAAATATGGGTGAAAACCCATATGTTGTGCTACTGTTTTTGTTCACCGAGTCGCTAGCTTGACTCGATCCCCGAATTCAATTGTCCTTGGGGAAAGTTTGGAGATCCGGGACAACCATGGATGGTATGTCCTCTCCAAAGTAATGCTTCAAACGATGCCCATTCACTTTGAAATTTGGTCTGTCATTTTGAGATAATTCGACGGTGCCATAAGGGTAAACTTTTGCAATAGTGAATGGGCCAGTCCAACGGGTCTTCAATTTACCCGAAAAGATCTTTAATCTTGAGTTAAAAAGAAGGACTCGATCACCAACGTTGAAAACGCGGTTTTTGATCTTTGAGTCATGGAGCTTCTTTGTTTTTTCCTTGTAGATCAAAGAGTTTTCATAGGCCTGATCACGAAGTTCATTCAATTCATTCATTTGAACTTTTCAATGATCACCCGCAGTTTGGAGGTCGAAATTGGCATGCTTGAGGGCCCAATAGGCTTTGTGCTCAAGCTCGATCGGAAGATGGCACGCTTTCCCGTACACAAGCTTGTAAGGCGTACACCCGATGGGTGTTTTGTAAGCTGTGCGGAAAGCCCAGAGTGCATCATCTTACTTTTCCGACCACGATGCACGATTTTCGCCAACCGTTCTTTCCAAAATTCTTTTAATGACTCGATTGGAAACTTCAACTTGTCCACTTGTCTGAGGGTGGTACGCAGTCGAAAGACGGTGAGTTACACCATACTTTTGCATGACTTTATCAAATTTGTCATTGCAAAAATGCGTACCACGATCACTGAAATATCGTGCACCTCAAGGTTTAGCTCGTTTTTCTCGAAAATTTTTAAAGTGTTGTTGAGCCCGTAGTAAAAACCCATTTTGTAAGCGAACAACCCATTTTGACAAATAGTCAACAGCCACGAGTATATACTTGTTTCCATGAGATGACGGAAATGGCCCCATAAAATCGATGCCCCATACGTCAAAGATTTCACAGACTTGAATTGCATTTTGGGGCATTTCATTCTTTTGTGAAATATTCCCGTGACGTTGACAAGCGTCACAGGATTTGACCAATTCCTGGGCATCCTTATAAATCGTAGGCCAGTAGAAACCGGAATCAAACACCTTTTTGGCGGTGTAGTTTGGATTATGGTGGCCCCCCGTGGGACCGGCATGGCAAGCCTTGAGAATTTCAGTGGCTTCCTGACCATAAACACACCGCCGGATGACTTGATCGGCACAGATTTTGAATAGGTAGGGGTTGTCCCAGAAATAATGTTTAACATCCTTAAAGAACTTATTCTTCTGTTGGGACGACATCCCTTTCACCACAAAGTTACCCGCATGGTAATTTGCAAAATCGGCAAACCATGGGGTAGAAGAATCTCCGCGAAAAGCAACCGCATTTAATATCTCGAGAGGAAATGTTTCATTTATTTCCTTTTTCTCGAAAACATCTTGGTGTGGGTTCTCTAATCGGGATAGATGATCAGCAGCTAGGTTCTCAGCTCCTTTTTTATCACGTATAATGATATCAAATTCTTGTAGGAGGAGAACCCAACGAAGCAATCTCGGCTTTGCATCTTGTTTTGCAAAGAGGTATTTTAGAGCCGAGTGGTCCGTATACACTACGCATTTGGTCAAGATCAAATACGGCCGAAACTTTTCAAAGGCATACACCACTGCTAATAGCTCTTTTTCCGTAGTGGTGTAATGTGTTTGAGCCTCGGTCATTGTTTTGCTTGCATAGTGTATTGGCTGAAAATGTTTGGTTTTGCGTTGCCCCAGGACTGCACCGATAGCAAAATCACTTGCATCGCACATGAGCTCAAATGGCAAGTCCCAGTCGGGGGCAACAAGAATCGGTGCCTCAGTAAGCTTTTTCTTTAATGTTTCAAAAGCTTCGACGCACTCGGGTGAGAAGATAAAAGGAGCATCCTTCTCAAGGAGATGGGTCATAGGCCGGGCGATTTTGGAAAAATCTTGAATAAATCTACGGTAAAATCCGGCATGACCCAAAAAACTCCTAATACCTTTGACGGTAGTGGGATGAGGTAATTTGGCAATGACATCAACCTTAGCTCTGTCAACCTCAATCCCGTTCTTGGAAATCTTATGGCCGAGGACAATCCCCTCTTTGACCATAAAATGGCTCTTCTCCCAATTTAGACAAAGATTGGTGTCTTCACACCGTTTTAACATAGTGTCCAAATGGGAGAGACATGTCTGAAAAGAATCCCCAATGACCGAGAAGTCATCCATGAAGACCTCCATTGTTTTCCCGATCATGTCGGAAAATATGGCCATCATGCACCTTTGGAACGTGCCCGGAGCATTACATAAGCCAAAAGGCATACGTTTATAAGCAAATGTTCCATAAGGGCACGTAAAGGTGGTTTTCTCTTGATCCTGAGGATCAATGGGGATCTGAAAATAACCCGAGAAACCGTCGAGGAAACAATAGTACTCATTCCCCGCCAATCTCTCAAGCATTTGGTCCATGAAGGGTAGAGGAAAATGGTCTTTACGGGTGGCTTCATTCAATTTGCGATAGTCAATGCAGACTCGCCACCCAGTAACCAATCGAGTTGGAATCAACTCGTTATCTTCATTCGTGACAACAGTAATGCCACCCTTTTTTGGAACGCAGTGGATGGGACTAACCCAAGGACTATCCGAGATGGGATAAATCAATCCGGCATCAAGAAGTTTTAAAACCTCTTGTTTGATAACCTCATGAATTTTTGGATTCACCCGTCTCTGATGTTGGACTGCCGGCTTGAAGTCATCCTCCATTAAAATCTTGTGAGTACAAAATTCAGGGTTAATACCCTTGATGTCGGAGAGTTTCCAAGCAATTGCTTGCTTGTGTGACTTCAAGACCTTTATGAGAGCAGATTTTTCCTCCACACTCAAGTCTTTAGCAATTATGACGGGCAATTTATCATCACCCTCCAAAAATGCGTACTCGAGATGAGGAGGTAACTCCTTGAGTTCGACCTCGGGAAATTCTTCAGTTTTCTCAACTGACTTGATTTCCTCATTATGAAGTTCTACGGGAGGGAGGGGAGGAGAATTGTCCTGATTCAACAATTTCTCGAGGAGAAGAAGATCTCCCTCCAGATCAATCTCATTGTTATCAATTCCATCTGGAACTGAATCACTTTTGAGAAAAGCATCGAATTCTTCCAAAAGGAAGTCGCTTCCCTCAAACGAAGTGAGAGAAGGGGAAGAGTCGAAAATGATAGGTTGAGAAGACGGGGTGGAATCACCACCCAAAGAATTATGAATATAACCAAGAACTTCTTGAGCGTACTCCTCTGAAGCAAGATCAATGACATCTATTCGGTTAACCGATTCAGAGTCATAATTTGAGGAGTACCTCGAAGTTTGATCGAGGTTAAAAGTAACAGCTTCATTACCCACACGTAATGTGATTTCTTGCTCAAATACATCAATGAGGGCACGACATGTTCTTAGGAATCCTCTTCCAACAATGAGAGGAACCCGTGGGTCAGCATCGAAATCGACAACCACGAAGTCAGCTGGAAATAGGAACTTTCCTACTTTCACGGATACGTCCTCAGCAATGCCAAGAGGACGAGAAATTGAACGATCTGCAAGCTCAAGAGTCATGCAGGTAGGAGTGAGTTCCGGAAGAGAAAGTTTCTTCCATACTGAGTAAGGCATCAGGTTGATGCTTGCACCAAGATCGGCAAGGGAAAAGCATTCAACCATCCCTGGAATTACACAAGGTAGGAGAAATTTCCCAGGGTCTCCAAGCTTCCCGGGAAGTTTTTTTAACAAAATTGCTGAGCAGTTCTCGTTAAGTGGAGTTTTAGCCATTTCAAACAGCTTTTCCTTGTTGCTCAACAAGTGTTTGAGTGTGGATGCAAACTTGGGCATCAGAATGATAGCATCCGAGAAGCTTATGTCAAAGTGTAATTCAATAAGAAGCACCACTTCTGGTTGTGATCGCCTTAGCATCGCCCCTCGGGTTAGCGATCGTGTTGCTCGGAAGTTTTCCTGAGCCCGAGGGTCGATCATTTAAAGACTTCTTAATCTCAGAAATCTGGCTGACCAATAACCGATTCATTTCCTCTTGGGATTTCATGAATTGTTTTAATAACTCATCAGATGATGGTCCAGTAGGAACAATAGCTTGAGTCTGAGTAGGAAGATTTTGACCTCGGTTGTTTGGACCTTGGTTTTGAAAATTTCCTTGATTTTGGTTATGTCCATGAAAACTCCCTTGGTTGGAATGACCCTGACCTTGGTTCCGGTTAAAGTTTCCTTGGTTTTGGAAACCTTGGTTCTGATTGGGGTAACCATGACCTTGATTGAAATTACCTTGGTTTTGATAACCTTGGTTCATTCGGTTCTGGTTTTGGAAATTTTGGTTACGGTTTTGAACATTTTGATTAAAACCGGGAGGTCCAGGGTAGTGGTTAGGATGATAGTTTGGGTCCATAGGAGGACGGTATTGATTACCTCCTTGATTGGAAGGACCGGCTATCGCATTAGCTTCAAAGGGATTACCATCGGTGGCCATACAATTGTAATATGCGTGGGGGCCACCACAAGTAACACAAACTTCCACTTTTTTAACTTCAGCAGGAGAAGAAGTTTATGGAAAAGAGACTTTCTTTTGGTTAGATAGAACCAAAGCTTGAATGGCTTCCGTGAGTTTGTCAATCTTAGCATCGGTGCTAGATTGACTCACGGGCGATGAGGAAGAAGGACCAACACTCACTTGGGAAACAACCGGTTTGCTTCGTGTAGTGCGGACCTTAGATTTGTTCTCGATGATCGCTAAAGCTTCTTTTGTTGTTTTACTCAGGAAATTACCTCCCGCGGAGGCATTAAGAGAATCCTGATCAGCTTGGCTCACACCATTGTAGAAAGTATCGAGTTGCATCAACTCAGAAAAACCATGGTGAGGACATTTGCGAAGCAATTCCTTAAAACGATCCCACGACTCACTAAATGATTCATCAAATTTCTGAGTGAACTTGATGATCTCATTTTTAAGACTCGTGGTCTTGGAAGGAGGATAGAATTCATTCACAAATTTCTTGACTAAATCCTCCCATGTTTCGATAGAATGAGGGGGTTGTTTTTCAAGCCAAACCCGGGCTTGCCCCTCAAGGGAGAATGGAAAGAGAAGAAGTTTTATTGCTTCAGATGGGACATTCTTGTATTTGATGGTAGATGTAATCTTGTTAAACCATCGAATATGAGCATGAGGATCGTCCCGCTCAAAACCAAAGAATTGACTCTGGGTCACAAGATTCAGTAACCCGGTCTTGAGCTCAAAATTATCAGCCACGATGGCTGGAACAACAATGGCATCTCCGTACCCATCGATGGGTGCCTGGAGAAGCTCACTCATAGGAAGGTCTGCCATGATGACAGGACGAGAAGAGACAGTACGAATCTCGGATTCGACTGCGGGTGCAGAACGTCTACGTCGTCTTCGAGGAATCTTAACAAGCTCACGAAATGGGCTCGTAGACCTAGAAGAACGAGTGCGCATGCACTGGAAAAACGAAACCAATTACCAAAGAAAACTTGAAATCTTTTTATTTATTTAACTTTTTCTTTTGTTTTCTTTCTTTTAGTTAACCGATACACCAACCGAAACCTTTTTGCTATAAAAGCTAATCGGGCAACGATTGACTCACGATCATTTTTCTTTTGTTATTATTTGGGAATGGTTTACAACCGCCCTCCTTCAACGGAAGACGGAGGATGTATATTATTTTTTTGGTATTTTTGTTGAATACTTGGTGACAAGTATTCTTTTTCTTTTTCTTATATATATATTAGAAACAAAGAGAAAATATTTTTGTGTTTTTTATGTTTTTGAAAGATGAAAATACGATATATATACGGTAAATATACAAGGGATAGATGATATACACAAGTGGTGTTTCAAAAACACGATACTGCAAAACGTTCAAGACACGCGACACGCCTCCCCGGCAGCGGCGCCAAAATTTGATTGGCTCAGAAACGGTCAACAAAAGTTAACCAAGGAATTGGTCAACTAAAGTCAACAATCTAAGAGCTCAATGCACCAAGGAGAGTATAGAAATATTCCCGGGTCGTTTAAATCCCAGTGAGGAGTGAATTGTGTCGAAAAACGGTAATGAGATCAAGTGTTTGTGAAACGGGAATGGGAATGAGAGATTGATTTGAATTAAACTACGGGATTACAAATGGAATTTAAAAACAAACACTACAATTGATTACTGAAATGCGTAAACGATTACTAATTTAAAATATACGTATACGTTAATAAAAACGTACGCGTACGAAAATAAAAGTGAAAATAAAAATCTAAAAACACCTAAGTGATGAAAAACACATTTTAATGATCCTAAAAATAAAAGAAAATTTTAAGAAAAATAAAAATTATTTTTACACTATTTAATTAATTAAAACTAATTAATTACTAATTATTTAATTAATACTAATTACTAAAAACTAAATTAAATTAAAATAAATACTAAATGAACAGTAGAAAATCTATAAAAATTCCTAAAAATATTTTAAGTTACTAGAAATTTAATAAAAATATAAAATATATTAGTATTTAATAAAAATATAAAAAGAAAATTAAAATTAAATTAAATTAAATAGAAACTATCACTTAAATTAAAAAGGATGATTTTTGTGATTTTCTTTTTACAAAACTATTAAACAAACAAAATTATGAAACTTTTGTGAAGGGGACTTTTCTGGAAAAGCTCAATAAGCTCAAAAAGAGCTTATAAGCTAAAACAGTTGACCAAGGTTTGACCAAGGATGAAAATAAGCTCAAATAAGCTCAAGTGGGGTCCACTATGGTCAAAACAGATGCAAATAAGTTAAATGAGTACTTAAGAACCAAAATCACCAAGATAAGCACACTGAATAAGCTATGAATTGAAATTAAGCACTTTGGTTGTATGGTTCTGTTACAGAAAATGGGACAAACTTGGGGGCTTAATTAAGGTGGGGTCCACTGAGCTTAAGGCTCAAACCAAAGATGAAATGAGAAGCTAGCTGGGTGGTGAGCTTGTGGGAACAAGAATCACACAATAATTCCAACTGAGAAGCTCAAAAAGAGCTTGTGAAGTAGCTTGGTTGCACTGATGTGCAGACTAAGCAGAAAATGAGCAAAAAGGCAAGGGCTAGCAGCCCTAGAAAAAGGTCTAGAAAAAGGTTCAAATGAATTGGAACTTAAAGTTGGGTAGCTGGGATACACAAAGATCCAAAGATCACAAGCTGAAGCTCAATGGTGAGCTTATGGTTGGCTTGTGAAAAAGGTCACCTACACTGATGACTCAGTGTAGGTTGTTGCTTGTACAAAAGAGAATGAGCAAATAAGCAATTCAAATAAGCAAACCATGAAGCACAGAATCACACACATCAAGTATGCCAGAAAGAGTTCACAAAACACCAAAAATTACAATCTATCAAGAAACTAAGAATAATCTACAAGCTTGTGAAGTCTGCACAAAATCTGAGAAGCAGGGGAAGATTTTGGAAAACAGCTAAAATAATAAGCAGATTTAAGCAGTTTAACTAGCTAACTAAAATTCATGAAAAATAATTCAGCAAGATAAGCAACCAAAGATTCAAAATCCAAGAGCACAAAGTCCAAATCCAAATAATAAGATCAAAAACTAAATCCACAGTTTATTCAAAAACTGCACAAGTGAGATTTTGACTTTTGATGAAAACTTAAAATCTTGACTTTTGTGGATTTTGATTCAATCTAGCTAACTGGAAATGATGTATTAAAATGAAATGAGGTGAAATTATGCTACCCTAACCACTTTTGTAACCAAAATGAGTATTGGAAATCTTCAAATCACAACAGTTAATCAAGTAGTTATGATTTGAAATGATTTTGACTTTCTCTTGAACAAAGGCACGTTTTTTTTTTGACTTCTTCACACTATCTCATCCTAATGCAGTTGCTTTATGCAATGGTAACAACAAAACAACAACAATAACACAGAGTTCACCCTTGATCCAAACACACCTATTCAGTAAGTAAAACCAAAATTTACTAACCAAATCACAATTTTATCCTTAACCACTGATCAAACATCTTATATTATCAACAAACAAGATCATATGAACACAAATAACCAAGTAGTTCAGCCTAAAACAAGGAAATGACCAAATTGCTATTTCAACAGTTAAGATCCAATTTTGACACCAATGAGATTTGACAAACAAGCAAGGTATTTTAAGCTAGATTACTACTAACTAACACTGATTAAGCACCATAACACCATCATCATCAAATTCTACCAACTATTTCAGCAAAAGAGAAAGTTACAAAAAACTTACAAACAAGCAGTCCACCAAGAACACTTAGAACAAGGATCAAATATCACTTCCTAATGACTTCCACAAGTCTCTAACCCATGGCCATCCAATATTCACCATGCTCCAGCCATCTACAACTCTTCAACCTGCATTTTTTATTTTTTCTTTATTTATCTTGATTTTTTGGTATTTTTGATTTTTGAACCTAGGCTGAATATTAACGTTTCTAAAAGCTTCTATGAGCTTTCTTGGAGCTTATGTGACCTATTTCAGTCCATGATGACAACAAACATTAACTTGAGAATTTTGAGAACTTTGGAATTGCACAAGTGAAAACTGTTAAGAAAATTTGATATATGAAATAAGAAGTGAACTTAAAAGAAACTTTCATTAACTAGAAAACTGAGTACAATGGATACAAACACACTAAAGAAAACTAAATTACAACAATACATGCCACAGTTGGCTTTTTACATACTACTTATACTAGAAAAAAGAAATACATAAGCTTCTGCCACGTGGAGCTTCCTGGAGCCAATTAGCAGTCCCAAAAGCTTCTTTGACCACTCTTGACTAAATCCCAGCTGTTGGTTTGGAGTTCCCATGATCCTAGCCCTTAATTCATTTTTGGCGCCAATTTCCTTATAACTGCCAAATGGGTAGTTGTGGTTGTTGAGGGCATTTATGGTGGTGGTGTACTGTAGGGAGACATAAGGGAGGCTATGGAGGTGGGAGAACCAAGTGGGAGTGATGGGGAAATGGTGAGAGTACCCTGGTTTCCAGGGATGGTGTTGGGAGGTTAGAGGTGGTCAAACCTCAGTTTGACTGAGGTTTTAAGCTAAAACGGGGGGGATTAAGGGGGGTTTATTATTATGAATTTTGGGCTGGGTAAAGGGATTGGGCCAGGGGTTGATAAAAAGGGCTTGGGGTGTATTATTTTTGGGTTGGATTTGGGTTATATAAGATAAGGGTCCGGTTTGGTTTTGTTGCTAACACAAGGACCATAAATGTAATTTGTCCAAACTGAAAGGACCAATTATGCACACATTTCAAAGTTCTCATAAGGACCAAACTTGCCAAATACCAATAACACAAGAGCCAAAAATCCATTTTCCACTTTTTAAATACCCAAGGACCATTTTTGTAAATATCCCAAAGTTCAGGGACCTGTTTTGCCAATTACCCAAAAATTCATTCAAGGACCAAAATTGACAACTTAAAACATTCCAGGGACCTTGAATGATAAAACTCCACATTTTCAAATTACAGGGACTAGTTTTGCCAAAATTAGAAAGTTGGGGGACTAAAACTGCCAATTCTGCAAACTTTGCTCATTTTTCATTTGTTTTTAAACATTTTGCATTTGAGACACATAAAACACGATCCTTGGATATTTTCATCATTTTGATGTGATTTTGCGTGTTTTCAGATGTTTTGCGTTTCAGAATTGACCAAAAATGATGAGTGTTTGAGCACTCATCAATCCCCCACACTAAACTATTGCTAGTCCCTAGCAATATTTTATGAAAACTTGATGGATTTTAAGTCTCTTTACCAAAAGCCATCACTTCTGGAGTAGCCGAATGTTTAAGTTCAAGTAAGAACCATGGTACACCGATAACCGTGTGATTTTGAGCAAACCACCAGCTTTCAACGGATTTGATTAGTCTTTACCAGAAGCCGTTTGCTTCTGGACTAGCCAACTCTTAGATAAAACATAGTTATTATCTTTGGTGAGCTGATTACCAATTATGGTTTTTCCAACGCCTTTACCACAAGCCATAATCTTGCGGGCTAGCCAACTCTTCACTATAAGATATGGTGAGTCGATTACCATACAATTTTTGGCAAATTGCAAGCCGTAAACGGATTTGAGATATCTTTACCAAGAGCCGTTTGCTCCTGGATTAGCCAATCCTTTTGTCGGTTAGACACGGCGGACTGATAACCACAAAAATTTTGAAATAAAGTGAAAAATTTTTGAAAAATTTTGGCCAAAAACGGGGGTACTAGATGATATAATGTGATAAAATTCGCTAGAATTTCCCCCCCACACTTAGAATTGAATATTGTCCTCAATATTCAAAGTCCCGGCTATTATGCCGAATCTTCGAACGGAAAGCAAGACAATATTCTAAGCTAACTGCGGAAATTGGATTTTTCACTTTATTTATATTATTCAGACAATCATACTTTTTTTTTTTCAAGAGATTTTATATACATTCATTGAAAAAGCTGCAGGGGACGGCCACTCCCCCACACTTAGGTGTTAGAAAGTAGAAAGAAGTCAGAAATACGGGTGAAAACCCATATGCTTTGCTACTGTTTTTGTTCACCGAGTCGCTAGCTTGACTCGATCCCCGCATTCAATTGTCCTTGGGGAAAGTTTGGAGATCCGGGACAACCATGGATGGTATGTCCTCTCCAAAGTAATGCTTCAACCGATGCCCATTCACTTTGAAATTTGGCCCGTCATTTTGAGATAATTCGACGGTGCCATAAGGATAAACTTTAGCAATGGTGAATGGTCCGGTCCAACGGGTTTTCAATTTACCCGAGAAGATCTTTAATCTTGAGTTAAAAAGAAGGACTCGATCACCAACGTTGAAAACGCGGTTTTTGATCTTTGAGTCATGGAGCTTCTTTGTTTTTTCCTTGTAGATTAAAGAGTTTTCATAGGCCTGATCACGAAGTTCACTCAATTCATTCATTTGAACTTTCCTGTGATCGCCTGCAGTTTGGAGGTCGAAATTGGCATGCTTGAGGGCCCAATAGGCTTTATGCTCAAGCTCGATCGGAAGATGGCACGCTTTCCCGTACACAAGCTTGTAAGGCGTACACCCGATGGGTGTTTTGTAAGCCGTACGGAAAGCCCAGAGTGCATCATCTAATTTCTCCGACCACGATGCACGATTTTCACCAACCGTTCTTTCCAAAATTCTTTTAATTCCACGATTGGAAACTTCAACTTGCCCACTTGTTTGAGGGTGGTACGCAGTAGAGAGACGGTGAGTTACACCATACTTTTGCATGACTTTGTCGAATTTGTCATTGCAAAAATGCGTACCACGATCACTAATTATAGCACGTGGGGTTCCGAATCGGGCAAAAAGAGCTTTCAAGAATTTAACAACAACTCGGGCATCATTTCTGGGTAAAGCTTTCGCCTCAACCCATTTTGATAGATAATCAACAGCCACGAGTATATACTTGTTTCCATGAGATGACGGAAATGGCCCCATAAAATCGATGCCCCATATGTCAAAGATTTCACAAACTTGAATTGCATTTTGTGGCATTTCATTCTTTTGTGAAATATTCCCGTGACGTTGACAAGCGTCACAGGATTTGACTAATTCCTGGGCATCCTTATAAATTGTGGGCCAAAAGAAACCCGAATCAAACACCTTTTTGGCGGTGTAATTTGGATTATGGTGGCCCCCCGTGGGTCCAGCATGGCAAGCCTTAAGAATTTCAGTGGCTTCCTGCCCATAAACACACCGTCTGATGACTTGATCGGCACAGATCTTGAATAAGTAGGGGTCGTCCCAGAAATAATGTTTAACATCTTTGAAGAACTTATTCTTCTGTTGGGACGACATCCCTTTCACCACAAAGTTCCCCGCATGGTAATTTGCAAAATCGGCAAACCATGGGGTAGTAGAATCTCCACGAAAAGCAACCGCATTTAATGTCTCGAGAGGAAATGTTTCATTTATTTCCTTTTTCTCGAGAACATCCTGATGTGGGTTCTCTAATCGGGACAGATGATCAGCAGCTAGGTTCTCAGCTCCTTTTTTATCACGTATAATGATATCAAATTCTTGTAGGAGGAGAACCCAACGAAGCAACCTCGGCTTTGCATCTTGTTTAGCAAAGAGGTATTTTAAAGCCGAGTGGTCCGTATACACTACACATTTGGTCAAGATTAAGTATGGCCGAAACTTTTCAAAGGCATACACCACGGCTAATAATTCTTTTTCCGTAGTGGTGTAATGTGTTTGAGCCTCGGTCATTGTTTTGCTTGCATAGTGTATTGGCTGAAAATGTTTGGTCTTGCGTTGCCCCAGGACTGCACCGATAGCAAAATCACTTGCATCGCACATTAGTTCAAATGGCAAGTCCCAGTCGGGGGCAACAAGAATCGGTGCCTCAGTAAGCTTTTTCTTTAATGTCTCAAAAGCTTCCACGCACTCGGGTGAGAAGATAAAAGGAGCATCCTTCTCAAGGAGATGGGTCATAGGCCGGGCGATTTTGGAAAAATCTTGAATAAATCTACGGTAAAATCCGGCATGACCCAAAAAACTCCTAATACCTTTGACGGTAGTGGGATGAGGTAATTTGGCAATGACATCAACCTTAGCTCTGTCAACCTCAATCCCGTTCTTGGAAATCTTATGGCCGAGGACAATGCCCTCTTTGACCATAAAATGGCTCTTCTCCCAATTTAGACAAAGATTGGTGTCTTCACACCGTTTTAACATAGTGTCCAAATGGGAGAGACATGTCTGAAAAGAATCCCCAATGACCGAGAAGTCATCCATGAAGACCTCCATTGTTTTTCCGATCATGTCGGAGAATATGGCCATCATGCACCTTTGGAACGTGCCAGGAGCATTACATAAGCCAAAAGGCATACGTTTATAAGCAAAGGTTCCATAGGGGCACGTAAAGGTAGTCTTTTCTTGATCCTTAGGATCAATGGGGATCTAAAAATAACCCGAGAAACCGTCGAGGAAACAATAGTACTCATTCCCCGCCAATCTCTCAAGCATTTGGTCCATGAAGGGTAGAGGAAAATTGTCACACCCTGAATTTACCTGTTATATGGCAGCGGAATTGAATACCTGGGTGTAACGATCATGGCATCTCATACAAGGTTATATTGAACGACCTAAAGTGTCATTTTGAAAATACATCGTTTGATCATTAAAACATCAGAGTTTACAAAATAGGTCCCATAATGGTGTTACAAGTTCATGAAAACTAGTTCAACTTGATAAAACATTACATAAGTGCATAAAATGAAAGGTAAGACGCGTCGACTCCTCGACTCCATGATGGTCCATATGCAAGTCACATGTTGTTATCTTAGTAACCTGAAAATACATTGCTAAAACGGTCAACAATAATGTTGGTGAGAAATCATAGGTTTATGAAAATGAATGTTGTACGATAACCATAAGTATAAGTGAATGACGAACTGTCACATAATTGATAAAAGTGTACATTATCTCTTAAGCTCATGACCACGAAGCTAGACTGTAGGTAATGCCCCTCCAGAGTGTTTTGCCAGACACTCTAACAATGATCAAATGAAATGCATCCGTTTGA
>LBNU01015775.1:9759-23663 GCA_014162995.1 Artemisia annua
CCCCCCCCCCCCCCCATGCTTATCTCCATCACTCAAATATTTACTCTTACACTCGAGGTCAATAATGGGCTCTAAATCCCTATTATTAGGCTAATATAGTTAACACTCGTGCAGACTAAAGCAACGAAAGGCTACAACTTCATCAATCGAGGTCTCTTCTCGGTGTCCGACCAAATTAGGGCATCAATAATGCGCTAACATAGAAAAACTTTTTATCATTTAATTTTATTACTTTCTTAATATCAAAAAGTTATTCCGATTAATGTCTTCAATGGTACAACTTTTACAAAAGCTTTTTGCCAAGTGGAAGAAGCATAAAAACAGAGGTTTATAGTGTTGTTTTTTATTTAAATATCTGTATAGTACAATGCTTCTAACACTTGAAGTATACAAATATATTTTAAAAAGCTTTTGCAAAAGTCCAATTTTGCAATGCAAAAACGTTTGAAATACTTTTTGAAATAGCAAAAAGCTTTTAAAAAAACCTATGCATTGTTTATGCTCTTATGGTTGACAAGCATCAAATTAGGTTTTAGTGGGAGTCATGCTTCCGATGAGTGGGAACTTGATTAGCTTGTACCACCATTATTTTTGGCTAATGTATAATCTCTTTGTATCATTTGATGCATACTCAACCACAAAGCGCACATATAGTAAAAAAAAAAAAAAAAATGTTTTGTAATATAGTGGCAAGGGTGCCAAATAAGAGCATATGTAATGCAAAGCTTTTTAAAAAAGGGGTGATTTGCACACTCCCTTAATTGATTGGCACACTCTAAATTGGAATGTATTGGCATTTATATCCTCACAAAATGAAAATGTGTAAATTAATGTGAGGGTATGATTGTCAACACACTCTAATTTATAGTGTGTCAATCAATTTATAAAGTGTGCAAATCACATGCCTTTTTAAAATGTTCTTATTTCAAAAAGTCTTTCAAATACTTTTTACATTGTAAAATTAGGGCCCGTTTGGTTGGTAAAAGGATTCGGAATCGGATTTGGATTCGGTTTAGAATGAAAGAAATGAGGTGAGAAAAAAATAATATTTTATTAAAAATTTTATTTTAATAGTTGATAAATGATTTATTAAAAAGAAAATGGAGTATTTTTATTTTTTAATACTTAGTTTATATATAAATTGTGAGTGAGAAGTAAATGTGGGGTCCATTATTTACAAAAGATACTATATTAGACATGAATCAATCTATCATTACCGGACCCACTTTGATTCCCAAAAGCTTGAACCAAACACTTAGGGTGCGTTTGGTTCGCTCTTTTGGGTGGGTATCACAAAAAGAAGAAACAAAAACCTTATTTGGTTGGTTTTGGGCCCACCACTTTGGGAATCAAGGAATGAGATTTCATTCCACCCAAATTTGGTGGGTGTCTCCCCAATCCATCCAATCAAATTTTTTTTTTATTTGATAAAATTTTTTCAACCACACATTATTTATTATTTTTCTTATTTTATGATTTTTTCAACCAAATTATATATAATAATATATTTTCTCTCTCATACTTTTTTCTCAAATCTTTCTCACATCTTTCAAACCTTTCCCAAATCCAAATTCAATTCCATTCCCACTTGCGAACCAAACGCACCCTTAATTTTAGGAATGTAACCATTCCTTGAATCCAAAAGCTATAAACCAAACGGGCCCTTAGACTTTTCTAAAAACTTTTAAAAATAACTTGTTATACTCCAAATGATTAAAGCATTGTACTATACAAGTATTTTATTTAAAGCATCACTATAAACCTCTATTTCGATGCTACTTTCTTTTTGTAAAAAGCTTTTGTGGAAGTTTTAAAATTGAAGACATTTATTGAAATAACTTATTGATATTAAAAAACTAAATTAAAGAGTAAACTGCAAAATACATCCCTGTGGTTTATACTTTTTGCCACCTTACATCCCTGTAAGAAACTATTGGCAAGTTACATCACTCGTTAGCCAAACTTTTGCCACATTACATCCCTCGTTTACAATGAGGACTAACGGTGCAAATAATTTCTCCATTATCTCTTAAAAACTCTATTAAATCTTATACTCCGTAAGTTATAACTTGTGTAAATCATCAAACTTATAAGATTTACAAGAGTTTATAAGTGTATAAGTTATGAATTTGGTCGAAAACCGCTTAAGTTTTGGTAGTAAACAGCCATTGTTTTGCAATTTCAGGTTAAAATCTCGTGGGTCTTGATGTAAAACATCATTCCGGACAACTTTCATGTTTTACACTTTCAATGATTCGGAACAGAAAGGGGTCAAAATCATGATTTAAAATCGATACAAACACATTTTAATTAAGGCTGCAATCAAGTCAAGCTTTTATCAAACAGCTCGAGCTCGAGATTGGCTCGATCGAGTCAAGCTTTTATCAAGCTCAAGCCCAAAAATTAGCTCGAAACATTTAACAAGCCAAGCTCAAGCTTTGGATAGCTTGGCTCGAGCTCGTATCAAGCTTTTATCAAGCTTTACTATATATATTTTTATGTACAGTTCATATAAGTAATTAGGAGCAAATTTGGTTATTAAGCTAATTATAAGGGCTTAGTTCATAAATAATTGGATAATGTATTCTACAATACTTTTAAACTTAGGATTGAGATCCTCCAAAGTTTGGATGAACATGACCGGTCATGTTTTCTCACAAACAAAACAGCGGGACCTACAACGGGACCCAATTAATCTTGTGTTTGTAACAAAACATTACCGGTCATGTTGATTCAAACTTTAGAGGATCTTAATCCTTAAACTTAACAATCTGTATTCTAATATAATCTTCTAACCCTTTGTATTATAACGTCAAAATGATAATCACAGTATCACACTTCTTGGCTTTTCTTCTCCAATCTCCACTCATTCAAGCACCAAGTCCAAAGTTTCTCATTTTTTCCAGAAGTATTCGTAAGTTCAGTTATCATTATCAAGAATATTAATTTAATAATGTTAAGTGTTAACATCATCAATCTATAATATATGCATGGATCTGTGTTTTTTATCTTGCCATTGTCTTGAAAAATAATCACAATCTTTTTGTATACATTCAAGCTTTTCAAGCCAAGCTTAAGCTTTGCTCGAAACCTACTCGAGCCAAGTTCAAGCCTAGATGATGAAAGCTTGACAAGCTATCAAGCCAAGCTCAAGCCTAGTGTTTTTCTTTCAAGCCTTGTTGAGCTTGAGCTCGGCTTGACTCGATTGCAGCCCTAATTTTAATCAAATGTCAAGTTTTCATACGTTTTTATATATTTTCATATATTTTTATCCTTTTTCATACATATTATATGTATAAAAATGGATGAAAATGAATAAAATATAAGAAAAACGGATGAAAACGTAGAATAATAGACGAAAACGAATAAAAGTGTATGAACACGGATAAAAACGTATGAAAACGTGAGAAAACGGAAGAAACAGATAGAAACACGATAAAAACAGATGAAAACGTATAAAAACAGACGAAAACTGATAAAAACTTATTAAAACACGAGAAAAACGGACGAAAACGGATGAAAACGTAAGAAAAACGGACGAAAAAAGATAAAAACGTAAGAATAGTCAATGAGGACTAACGATGCAAATATTTTAACTCAATGAGCACTAACGATGCAAATATTTTAACTCTATAGTCAATGAGGACTAGCGATGCAGATATTTTAACTCAATGAGAACTAACGATGCAAATATTTTAACTCTTGTTAGGAGATAACGGAAAATCATTTGCATCGTTAGTCCTCATTAACTGATATTACTGAGGGATGTTTTTGTGCCAACTTTACTAACGGTGGATGGTTTTGTTCCAAAAAAAATAAAAAAGATGTAAAGCGGGATTTGGGCAAACTACAGGGATGTATTTTGGACTTTTCTCTAAAAGATATTAACACCTTAATGGACCCAAACTCACAATCGGGGGCAATATCTATCCGTTGATACTCCTCCGCAGTCCGAGCGGCGAAATCGCGAAAGCTCGGGCTTGAATAGTAAACTAAAAAAAACATTAACGCAATAAAAACATAATTTGTTGATAAAGAATTCCAGCAGCAAACGGAAACAATTCTCCAAGCAGCAATAAAAGCAAATAACATATTTGTTGTTGAAAATATTCAACATCAAACAAAGATTAATCTTCATCATGCAGCAAAAGCAAAAGCAGAAGCAGTACCAAATAAACAAAAACATGAAAGCAAATATTAGACTTATGTTCTTTTCTATTATTTATTTATTTATTTATTTTTATTTTTAAAAAAGGATAAATGGCGGTGGCTAGGGTTTCATGAGTGCTATAAAGGAGGCGGCTCAACTTAGCCACTTAGGTATGAGAATAAGACCCGCTGCGATACCATGTTTAATAATGAAATTCCGTGAGACATATTGTATTATTGATATGTATTTATAGTAGAATATACTAGAAACCATAATGGACCAAAACCTATAATCGGTTTGGGCCATATCTATCCTCTAATACTTTTTAGGGCTTATAGATGCTTGAACTTTTAAAATAAGTCGGCTTATAAATTAAATATTGTTTGTTACACGGGTTTATAGAGGTTTTTATAAGTCATACGGCCTCCGTAAGCTCGAGCTCATTGAAAAGGGCATACAAGGGCTTATAGTTAGTCAAAATTACTTAAATACCTTTAAAAATATAATGGATTATCACGCAAAAACCGAAATATATATGAACTTAATATGATGTATTTTTACGCAATTTTACATGAATAAACTTTAGATCCAACTAATCCGCCAAACAACTTTAAAAAAATATAAGCTTCGGCCTTCGGCTTATAATATAAGCTTTAGCCCAGCCGCTGCTCCAGCCCATTGCGTCAAACATACCCTTAATGGTGACCACCCTTACCATTATTATTTTGATAAGTGATTGGCATGCTTAATTCCATGCCTAGCATTATATCACAACACTTGAAATAATCAAAAGCTATCATGAGGACATAGAAACCTCATACTCCATTTGTCATACGTTGAGTGGATTAGACATAAAATTAGTCATGCTATTTAGGCATGACAACTATTTCTTGTTTGTGAGTGTATGTGTGAGGTATTTTGTGATGTATTTTTATATAAGGTGAGTATGTTTAAAGGTGATGACGATTAAAGCTGAAAGTTGATGATAGTTGTGATGTGTTGAACGGTGATTTGACGATAATGTAGAGGTGCGGGTAATTGTAGTTTGCTGGGTATTTTTTAGAGTTAACTACATTTTTTGTCCATGTGGTTTGCCGGGTATTTCACTTTAAGTCTAACTTTTTAAAAAGTTTCAGGTTTGGTCCAAAAGTGAAATACCCGTTTCAGGTTTGGTCCTTTTTGCTATTGACTGTTAGTTTGACCGGTTAAACAATGGAAAAGGATTAAAATACCCTAATCTTGGTGATGAAATGACTAAAATACCCTTTTTTTATTTTTCTATTATAATTATTTTAAAAGAAATAAAAAAACTCCATATCTATTGGTCGTAGTTAGCCAAAATTGTTATAATTAGCCTAAATTCACCTCCAAATTTAAACAGAATACACATATATCAAAAGATAAATCCTGACAAAAAACATACGCATATCACAATATCCCAATCTATCGGCTAATAATAAATAGTACTCAAACAAAACCCAATTAAGATCTTAATGTATTTTGAATATATATACATACCGAAAAAGAAAACATCGATCTTCTTCCAAAAAATCACAAAAACCCTAAAGGGGCGTTTGGTTCACAAACTTAAAACACCGTGTTTTTAAATGTCATTAATCTAAATACGTCTTTTAAAAAACTCCAAAATCAAACAAGATGGACTCACCAAATATTAACCTTGTAAATAACAAATCCGACATCAAAACAACGAAGTATATTTTATTTCTAAAACATTAAACCAACTTTAATTTCTTAAAAGATTCAACCAAAAATAACCCTGCATTTAATCTTCAAAGACACAAACAATCACCACCATGATCTCAAATATAGCCACTCACACCCCTTAAACAATTTAGAAGTTAAAATAGAGGGATAGGGTTTTGTAATATTTTTAAAATTTGGGACTCTTCATTTTAAATTAAATTGGAGGAATTGGTTGGAATATTTGTGTTGCTTGATTGTGAATTTAGTAATTTAGAAGGTACACGTTTGATTTCAGTTAAAAAATTTAGGGTTAGGGTTTTTAAATTTTGGGAATTTTTGGGTTTTGTTAAAATTGAGATAATTAGTGTTGGTGGTGATGACAGGTGTAGGGCTAAGCGTTGGTCCAAAACCGAGCCGAACTGAACCAAAACGAAATCGTTAGTATATAGAACCGAAACCAAACCAAATATGGTCGGCTCGGTTTTACGTGGTTTACGTGTGTTTTTCTCGGTTTTAGGTCGGACCGAACTGAACCAGAAAACCGTTAGTATATAGAACCGAAACCGAACCGAATATGGCCGGTTCGATTCGGTCCAGTTTGACTCAATTTTCCGGTTCGGTTCGATTTTCAGTCCAATATGCTCAGCCCTAGATAGGTATTGTGTTTAGTGTTTAGAGAGAATTGTTTTTGAGAGTGTGGAAGATTAAAAATGAGTAAAGAAGGTTGAAAGGTTGGGGATGTGTAATTTTTTAGAGTATGTATTTTGGTTTGTGAGACCTATTGATTTTGTTATTCAAATATATCAAAAGACAAAAAATACATTCATAATAGTCAACACATTTGCTAAAAAAAAAAGAAAGTCAATATAGTTAAATTAACGGTGGCAATTAAAATTGGAGTATTCACACAAGTTTTACAAAAGAAAATCCAAACAATGATGTATATGTTAATTTGTGGATGATGAAAAAAGGAAAGAGAAAGCATAATTACAATGTGATTGGTGCAACTCATATGCCACATGTGCAAGTGAAAGTTATTTTGTAAAATATGTGTGGATGTAGCAGTATCTTAAAATTGGACCAAACTTGAAACGGGTGTTTATTTTTGAACTAAACCTGAAACTTTTTTAAAAATTAGACTGAAAGTGAAATATTCTATAAACAACAAGGACCAAAATGTAGTTAACTATATTTTTATAAATCACCAAACAACCCAAAAAAATTCAAACGAAAACAAAATACCGCCACATGACCACCGGGAAACCCAAATATTTAATTTCAAAACATTTCCCGCCGTCACTCTCCCCCCTCTCACCGCCCGCCAAAACCCAAAACTTCTTTTCAACAAAAACCCAAATCACACTCTCCCTCATCTTTCACATTCTTCATATCAAAAACCAAAATCAAAACCCAAATCACTAAATTAAATTTTACACAAAATGAACACATCAACAACACATCGATCTGTCTTCAAACACATCACTTCTACCGAGCTCAGTGGATTCAGAGGTACTATTAATCAATCACCCATTCACCCTTTTCATTTCCAGATCTATGTTTTTTTTAACATTGTTTTGTTTTTTCAGTACGAAAACGACCGTGTTTCGCGGAGGATACGTCGCAGTTTACGCGAATCGCGGGTATGGATTACGGGGTGGATGAGGATATTAGTCCTCCGATGGCGGTATCTTTTTGCAAGGTCTGATTTTTTATTAAATAAGCTCATAAGCCAATAAATAATCTTAAACAACATCCCCTTTATACTTTTTATACAATCTGTTTTATTTAACGTGTGAAAATTTGATTATTGTAGACAAATAAGAATGCGCATATATTGGGTGTGAGTGGTGAAGATGGATATGTATGTTTATATAATACTAGATTGAAGTTTGATGATTCAGCTACGACCGCTGAAAATGCAGGTGAATGTTTGTATTAAATGTGTTGTATAGCTACTTTTGTTAGAATGTGGTTTTGAAGTGTGCGTTTCGGTTTGGGCAGAAAAAGCGAGAGTGTCCGAGTGGCTTGCTCATGACAATGCTATCTTTGATTTATGTTGGATTAAGGTACTTATGCTTTTATCTTTCATTGATACTTTATGTTATTTTTTTTTAAGGATTTCATATAGCAATAGCAGCAAGTAGAGGTGTTCCGTTTCCTGGAGTTGTTTGTAATACGGTCCGCTAGTAATGATTTTTCCAAGAAAAAGTGATTTGGTTTTAATTACATAAATTTTATTTTGTTTTAATGTTGGTGTTGTAAATGAGTTTTGGATACCCCATTTAGCTGTAATGCAAAACAGGAGATTTTGGCAGTTGTGTTTGTGTTTAAATCGTGCTGATAGGGTCCAATCTTTTTCAGGATGATACAAATGTGCTGACAGCTTGCGGTGATCATAGCGTAAGTAACCAGTTCCATGTTATGATATTATATTTATCCTTTCAAAATTTTAAACGCAACTTGACTGATGATGTGCATTTGTTTTTGTCTTTGTACAGATTAGGGTATGGGACATTCANAATGGCGGTATCTTTTTGCAAGGTCTGATTTTTTATTAAATAAGCTCATAAGCCAATAAATAATCTTAAACAACATCCCCTTTATACTTTTTATACTATCTGTTTTATTTTAACGTGTGAAAGTTTGGTTATTGTAGACAAATAAGAATGCGCATATATTGGGTGTGAGTGGTGAAGATGGATATGTATGTTTATATAATACTAGATTGAAGTTTGATGATTCAGCTACGACCGCTGAAAATGCAGGTGAATGTTTGTATTTATTTATTAAATGTGTTGTATAGCTACTTTTGTTAGAATGTGGTTTTGAAGTGTGCGTTTCGGTTTGGGCAGAAAAAGCGAGAGTGTCCGAGTGGCTTGCTCATGACAATGCTATCTTTGATTTATGTTGGATTAAGGTACTTATGTTTTTATCTTTCATTGATACTTTATGTTATTTTTTTTAAGGATTTCATATAGCAATAGCAGCAAGTAGAGGTGTTCCGTTTCCTGGAGTTGTTTGTAATATGGTTCGCTACTCTGCTAGTAATGATTTTTCCAAGAAAAAGTGATTTAGGGGTGCTATTTTAATAAGATCAGGTTTTGGGTCTTTTTGGTTCAGTTGAAAATCTGGAAATTCAGAATATGGTTCGTTTTTAATTGCATCAATTTTATTTGGTTTTAATGTTGGTGTTGTAAATGAGTTTTGGATACCCCATTTAGCTGTAATGCAAAACAGGAGATTTTGGCAGTTGTGTTTGTGTTTAAATCGTGCTGATAGGGTCCAATCTTTTTCAGGATGATACAAATGTGCTGACAGCTTGCGGTGATCATAGCGTAAGTAACCAGTTCCGTGTTATGATATTATACTTATCCTTTCAAAATTTTAAACGCAACTTGACTGATGATGTGCATTTGTTTTGGTCTTTGTACAGATTAGGGTATGGGACACTCAAGAAAAAAAGTGTATTGCAACACTAACTGGACACACCGGAAGTGTGAAATCGATCAGTGTTCACCCTTCCAACAATGGTACACTTATGATATTTTTTAGCTATTTTTAAATATGATAATCTAGTAGAAGCTGAGTTAAATGATTATTTGTGTATGTCAGATGTCATCGTATCTGGTTCACGAGATGGTTCTGTTGCTTTATGGGACTTGAGGGGATATAAAAGTGAAAAGGCTTCTAGCCTGTAAGTTCCTTTTATTTATTTTCACAATGATCGTGCTTCAAAATCCGTCAATACTGAGCACTTTATTATATTTCCAGGAATGTCGCAACTGTACAAGGAGCTCATACTTTTTCAAATAAAAAGATGCGGGGTAGGCTTGGCAAGGTTTGTTTTATGAAATTTGATCTCGCTACATATTACTGCAATCTACTAGAATTCTCAACTAAAATCTGATTACTACAGGCTGCATCCATGAGTGTTACATCAGTTTTATACTTGAAAGACGAGGTTTCCATTGCTACTGCTGGAGCCGCAGACAGGTGGCCAAAGCTACTACACTTCATCTGCAAGTTTATTCAACATTATTTGTACGATGGGTCATTCTTAATCATTAAAATGCTCCTTTATTGCAGTGTTGTAAAGTTCTGGGATACGAGAAACCTTAAAGCTCCCATTACTCAAGCCTGTTCTCGAAACAATCCTGATGATAAGCGGAAGTGGGTATGTTTTCATGTTGAAAATTGTGCTAAACCATATATCAGTATTGGGTCCTTAGTACCTGTAGTAACAAAATATACAAGTGTTTGAATAACATATCTTTCAGGCAAGATCATATGGCATATCTAGCTTGTCCCAAGATTTAAATGGTGTATATATTTCAGCTTCATGCATGGACAACAGGTACTGATTTAGTTTGTCGAATTTTACTAAGTTGTGTCCCCAACATGATAATATTCTTGAGGAAAATCATGTATCACTTCATTGAATTTTGATCTGTTTTAGCATCTCTGAGTAAGCATTTCATGAACTTCTACAGGATATATCTCTTTAACGTCCTTCAAATTGATAATGGACCTATCAAAAGTTTCAGTGGATGTGATATTGGTACATTTTTTGTAAAGGTTAGCATCGTTTTTAACCACCATACATCACTGAAATGCTGTCTCTGCTTTCTATAATAACTCAATGGTTTTCATGTCTTATATTGCAGTCAAAATTGAGTCCTGATGCTGGCCACATACTTAGCGGTTCTAGTGATGGATCAGCCTATGTTTGGCAGGTGAGCTTCTTTTTTGATGATGATTCTTTATCGTACCTTAGATCGGTATATGACTGAGATATTATTTGAATACAGGTAGACAAACCTCAAGCAGATCCTATTAAGCTTGAAGGCCACGAGGGGGAAGTAACGGCAGTAGACTGGTAAGCATTTTGTTAAACTGTGTCACTTGTATTATCTTGGTGCGCCATTATTGGTATTGGGGATGTCACAAATATGCTGACTTACCTTTATTTATCCATCTGCAGGTGCTCACATGAGATTGGTAAAATAGCAACTTCTGCAGATGATTCTGTGGTAAGTCTCACTTCAACAATAAATGAAGTAAATTTTATAACAATTTCCTGCTTTACACATTGCTTGACCAAGCTTATGACTTTAATAAGTCTTCTCAGTATAGTTAATTTCTAAAAAGCTCCAATAGTGTTGAGTTAATGGATTATAAACTTGCAAAGATCAATGTTCTTAACAATGGTTGGATTCTGGTTGAAACTCTATAAAAGTCTATTTTTATGTAGACAACCTTTTAAATTTGTTACTCTGTATATTCAAAGATTAGTCTGTTGCAATAATCTTGGTTTCGTTACTTAGCACATAAATCAAGTATAAAAACTGACAAAATGTGTTGCAAGGCAACCAAAGCTGATCTAGTTCGACCCTTACTAGAGGATGACCTGTTCATATACATTTTGATATATTCATCTTGTCTAACTTGGTCGTCATGCAACATTGCCAAAATGAAATTGCATCATATTGCAATTCCTTAGCTGACTTTTTTCTGATATGAATCGGCATTCCAGGTCCAGCTTTGGAACATCAACAGCAGTTGCTACTCAAATACTAGGTCTTTATCATCCATCCGAAGGAGAGAAACATTTCCAAGAATGCAACGTAGAAAGCTTGTCACAGAGAAAGAACCAAGGGAGTCTATCAAGGAAGACCAACCCGAGCCTCCAGTTGAACCATCTGTCCACATAGACTCACCCTGTCCAGCATCACCAGAAATGAGAACCCCTGAATCAATTAGAAAACAGTCACCCAATTCACATATCTTGGAAACATGTGAAAGATCTCCAGATTCTACTTTCGGCAGCCCGTCTTCTGTGCTGAATCCTCCACCCTCTTTAAAAAGAAAAACCATTTTAGATTACTTTGTGGCGCCTTCAACATAGACCTTGCACAGCTCTTCTTTTCTGCACCATGGTGGTTGATAAATGTTATCTAAGAACACATATACTTTTTGCTAGTAACTATAGTAGGAACTAAATAAATCAAGTTTTAGATGATTAACATTTATGTTATCATTTTTTGTTCTCAAAATTTACAAGTCAAAGAGTGCAAATTATGTCCTGTAACCTTGCTGCTTTATATTCAGATGTAATGACTAAAGAGGAACATATTATATGGTCCTTCAGCATGATGCTCAATCGGGCTGAAGAATCTGTCGAAATGATATACATGCCAAGCTCTAAAGTCTACATGCGCTATTGGCACACTCATTTTTGGTGGAATTATGTAATATGAGAAAACGAAATGGAAATACGGGTAGGTGTGCTCAACTAAGAACTATTTTAGTTAAGTTGTGAAAAACATGTCAAAAATTTTAAATTTGGCACAAATTTAATAAAAACTAGAATTAAGATTGACATATATTTTGTCCGTGACTTGGTTGATACTGGGCAAGTTCGGGTCCTTCATGTGCCTTCACGTTATCAGTTTGCTGATATTTTCGCCAAATGGATTCCCTGTGCTTTATTTGAAGAGTTTCACACCAGTTTGATTATTCGGTCTCCTCCCACTCCAACTACGAGGGTGGGGGAGGGGGTAGTCGACATTATTTATTGGTTTTGGGCTTAGTTATTGTATTTATGCTTAGCCCACTTCTAGAATATTCATTGATTAATTATAGTATGTAGTTTGTGTTTAATGTATTGGAAGATAATCATTCTAACCGACACATATTCCATCTATAAACATGTGTCTTCAAATTGAGATTAGGTGTCGGTATGATTTAACTCTTTTCCAACAATATTGTTTCCTACCTTTTTCTACAATAACAAATTCATCAGGAAGAAGAAATACATCGTTTCCTTTTCTTTATGAATTTCTTTCTATTTCCTCATCAGACAAGTTAAAAATAATTAAGGACATATACATACTTCAATTGGCTCTGTCGCAATATTCGACAGCCTAATTTTTTGTTATTAACATTATTTATAAATTACAAAAGAATCAAAACCCTAATAGATCTTAAACTCACAGATCGAGCTTGGGCGATTATATCCGGTAATTATATATCGCATAGTCAATGTCTTTTGGTGGTGGGAGTACACTATCTTGACCGAACTTTGTCACTAATCATTTCATTTTCACAATGAAACTATATTGATATTGATATATTACTTTATGGTCGTTTGTATTCACTAGTGATACATGATGGAAAAGTGCATCTCGTTTGAAAAAATATGACATTTAACATATTGAATAATAGTTACAACTTTTGACTAATAAAAAATAGTTAATTATCTAATTTGTCTTTTAGAACAACGAATTTGGAAAACAAAAAACTTTTAGATCACCACTAATCTTTTAGATGCACCCTAATATATTTTCTAGTTAAAAATTAGATGCATATACATATATTAGATGCATTTTTGCAAGTTAGGAAAATCCTAGGTATTCTTCGTCCTCTACGGTTCAAATTTGTTACAAGTACTACTTTCATCGTTTTCACTTCAAAATTACTTTTGAAACTAATTGGGATGCATCTAAATGAATAGAGGTGCATCTAATTCAACTCGACGCATCTCAAATATGTGGTTATAGTTATTTCTCATCCTTCTCATTATAAGTTTTCTTCTCACTGGATTCTTGTTCATGGAAGCAAAACATATAAGTACTGCATTTTGAGAAAATAAATCTACACATGGACCAACCAATAATCAGCAAGTAATGATTTTTTTGAACACAAGTAATGATCAAGGTTACATGTTTTAGGTTTAGTATTCTTTTTTTTTTTCTTCATAAAGAGACTCATACTTTTTTTCATACCATGCTATAGCGAGATTGATCACTGCTGTTGTAATATCAGTGTTCTTTTTGCACAAGTTTTGTTGTCACTTTTCGTATACAGGGATTTGCTAATAATGTAAATGCATATGTAAAATTCTATTTAATACATTTAAATGTAAAATAATATTAATTTTTATTAGTAAACATAATTTATATATATATATATATATATATATATATATATATATATATATATATATATATATATATATATATATATATATATATATATATATATATATATA
>LBNU01015775.1:23706-65721 GCA_014162995.1 Artemisia annua
TATATATATATATATATATATATATATATATATATATATATATATATATATATATATATATATATATATATATATATATATATATATATATATAAATCTAATGTTAGTTCAATTTTATTGACTTAAATATAACTTTTCATGTCGATGATTTTCAATATATTAATAAATTTAATAAATATTTTTTACACTTTATATTTGTTCTCTTTTTCTAAAAATGAAGTACTTTTGTTGTTGTTGGTGGTATTGTTATTATTATTAATATCATTGTTATTATTTGATTTAGTTAATCGTAATACTGAAAATCTCGTATATGTACGATTTACAAGTATTAAAATAAAAGCACAAGTTATTATGATATGCAAATTGATACACAAGACTCATGTAAAGTATTCTTTAAGTAATTCACCATTCAAAATTCTTGCATATGCTTATAACAGGTTTAGAAGAATAAACTTTATACATGGATAATGCAACGACTTATGATAAGTATTTATTGTCTTCGCTGTAAAGTTTGGGTAAAAATATCCATATAATTATTAGTTTTACAACCCACTTTTATACGCAGTGTTTAAAATAAACATGCATGAGAAGAAATGAAATAAACAGACATGCATTACATGTGTTTGTTAAGTTTAAAGTTTTGGTAACAACATATCTAAAGGTTGTGGTAAATTAATCAAATGGGTTTTATTAAAATACCAATCATGAATGATATTTGATCATAATCTCAAAAAAGTGAAAGCAAAACTGAAAAAAATGAATACACAACTTAATTATGATCGAATGAATTATTCTCTCACAACCAATTGTAACAAAACATATGCTTATTCCTCTTAAGCGCATCCCTAAATGCTATGGTAGAAACACGCTTAAGTTAAGTATGAATAAACATTATAGAATTATCTTAAGTCTCAGTTTCATCAAATTAGCTCTTGTTTCAATTAACATTTATGTTAGTTAATTTTAAAAATTTAACGCTCATTTTTTCATTTTAAATTGTAGAGTAACAAAAATCTCTGCGGTTTAGTAATGATTGCGGAAACAGTTTCAAAAAAATTGCAAAAGATGTCCTTGCAGTTTAACTACGATTGCATAATCAATCCATGATTTAAATATAAGCCGTTAGTGTCACGAAAAAGTTACTCCCTCCGTCCCATAATAAATGTCCGCTTGGACTTCTTTTGGTCTTGCTTCTTCTACTTTGATCATTAATATTTTTATTTGTATCATATAATACTTGATGAAAATTATACTAAATGAAATTACATTTAAAACACAATACATTCATATATTTTTCATCAATTATCACATAACACAAATAAAAAAAAATTTTGGTCAAAGTTTAATAAAAAAGACTCAAAAAAGTCAAAGTGGACATTTATTGTGGAACGGAGGTAGTAATAAATAGTCACTGTCTATAATTTTAGTATTTAATAATTTTTTATTTTTATGTTTATAAGTTTATTGATGCGGTGGTTGCAACATTTACGTTTTACAACCCCTAGACAGTGTACCTAAACATTGTAGTGTAGTAAAGGTAAGACCGGAAGATTGATCGTTCTCTACGATAATCGTGAGGTATTCATAAAGTATGACGGATAAAAGATGGGAGAAGTTATCTTTAATATTTTATGTTTATAAGTAAGTAAAATATCGGAGTTTTGAAGAGTTGATTTTAAAACTAACATTAATCCTAATTGCAAGAAAATAAATGATAAGGAAAGAAATTTGTGAGAACAAAAAGATGGGAAAACATATTTACTCAGGGCACACTACTCTCTAATATTGCGTAGTTGTTTCTACTGAATCTGTCTCGCCTTGATTGGTGGTTATGGAAGATATGTCGATAATAATGTAGTGCCTTGGTCCAGCTCCTACACCCTATAATAACTAGCCTAGTGCCTTGTTCCATCTCCTATAACTAACTATTATGCAAGTATTTATCCAGCTCGTTAATGTCTTGCAACCAACACTATCTCTCCATTGCTGGCACACAAACTACAAGGAACCCTAAGCGACTCAGCTAGGCCAATAACCTAAGAAAATTCCAAGGCTTATGTGGTTCTATGTCCGAATATAAATAATTATTGCACGTCATTACTACTGAAGATCTAATCAATAAGCAAGCAATAGGTAAGCACAATCACCAACAAGTAAACAATAGAAAACAACTAAACAATACATAATTTCATGTAATCCTAAGTAAACACATAAAAATCTAGCCTAGCATAGCATACGAAAAACAAAAAATCGACATTATCAAACAAATATAAATATAATTGAAAGATATGTAATAACTTATCTTGATGATACTCTTTGATTCATGAGGTCAAAAGCACTAAAAATGCCCTAAAATCGGTTAGGGTTTGTTTTTTAAAAGTTACACACGAATTATGAAAATAATGCACAAATATATATAGAAAATTCATTGTGACACCATCACCTCATCGTCTTCGACTTAAGGTTTTTTCCACCGGCTTCATATGACGGCGCCAGGTTATAAGTTGTGACGGCTTCACTAAGGGGTTGTGACGGGATCGCCATGCCGTCTTCACACACTGACCGGTCACGAAAATTGCAAAATCCACTTTCTGGGCACTTCTAGAGAGGCACTTGAAAACTTTTGTCTTTTTCTTTCATTCTTCGTCCAAATGAGCCCAAAACTTGTAGGTTTTTAGCAAATCATAATGTAAGACCTAAAAGTCAAATAAAAATTTTAATCAATAAATGATACAACATGCATGAAATAATAAAATGACGCCTAAAAATAGTACAAATTTGCACCTCATCATTTATCATAAATAGTTGAACTTTGTATAATTTGTAGATAATTAGTATTAAGTATAACCAAAGTTAAAGGTAACTTTTAATTTAATGTATTCGCAAAATAATTTAATAGTAGTAATAAACATTCTATAAGTAAAAACTAACTGTTCACGTAAAGTCTCGTGTCTTGCAGTGAAACGCCGATAAAAAACTTCTCATTTTTATCTATTCTAATATTCAACAAATCAGTCAATTTTTTTACAATTCTTTTTTGACTTTTTGATTGCAAACATCGTGTCGATTTGCCGGTGAGGGGACAAGTTGAAAGAAATAAAGTTGTGGTCCGTAAGTGAAAATGATGGATACCTCTCATACTAAACTGTTTTTCTTTTTTCTTTCTATTTCTTTTCTTTTTACTTGTTTTTCTTCAACCACAGTCACACACACTGAATATTTTCTTCATCCACCAAGATTTGTTTACTGTGCATATGCATGCCCCATCCAATTATTGCGCCATCATTATACCATTTTATAATTTAAATTTATAAATGTAACATAATCTATATGATTAATCGGATAGTTTAGTATTCTAGGACACAAGTTAAACATACCAAAAATACATCGGGACTCACATAAAAATTCCCTTATATGTACTTTTATGTGAATTCTTATGTACTTTTTCGTGAGCCCTATCTTGTGCTTAACTTGTGCCCTTAGAGCATCCACAATGCTCCAAGTCTTCAATGACTTGAAGCATTTAATGCATTAAATGCATACTCTATTTATTAGCTAAAGCTTTTGTGAAAGACTTGGTGTATGTCAAGCTTTTGTGTAAAGCTTTTCAAAAAGCTATTGATGCAATGGTAAAAATCACTTCTTAAAGACTTCTTAGAATAGCAAAAAGCTTTTGCAATTTTACCCATTGTGAGTGCTCTTAGGGCACGAGTTAGAAAAACCTTTTTTAAAATGAGTCATGCTAGACCCACATAAATAATTTACAAAAAAATTTCAAACGCTGACGTGTAAACAGGTGATTGATGTATTTGGTGGCAATTTCATTCTCCTCTCTCTCTCTGATTAAACCATTTACGCGCTAAAATGTCAGCGTGTGGATTTCTTTTGTAGATTCTTAATGGTGTCTAGCATGACTCTTTTAAAATATTGAATAAAACGTAATGTTATACATTTCTACTTTATCTTTTTAGTCATCTTCTTAATTCATATGAATTTTGGCAAATGTTATATACTTTGATCTCTCTCATAAATTTACACACTTGTCATTGTCCTAAAGTTAAAACTTAGTAGGATAAGTAAGAACACTAGTCAGGACTTAACAAATTTCCATAAGTTAGGGTTGTCAATTCTGACTAAGGGGGTGTTTCTTTTTTACTAGATGTGGAAGGATAGTGGGTTTCAGTAATTTAATAGTATTATTTTTTTAAATGAGATCCATTTTTTCTATTAATGAGTCTATATTCACAAGCAGAGTTTTAAAACTCGCGCCTAAGGCGTGCCTAGGCGCTAAGTCGCACGAGGCTCTAGCCTTGGGGATTTTTTAGATCGAGGCTCACGACATGCATGAATCCCACAAAAATCACGCGCCTTGGGGATTTTTGCGCCTTTGCGCCTTGGGGATTTTTGCGCCTCGGAGATGTAACCGGTTTTTGGGCCCTTTTTTTCTAAATATTAAGATAAGATACATGGGCCTTATAAGTTATCTACATGGGCCTTTTAAGTCATAGAGTGAGTATTATGATTTGTAAATTTGAATTGACTTTATGTTTATTTTATTAATTGAAATTTTCTTTAAGAAGTTACTTTGTTTCATAAAGTATTTTCTTTATGACATATTTTCATGGAAATGTGGCATTGTGCCTTGAATATTAATACGTTGCTTGCTTGATATTTTGGGTTAAATTGTGAGCTTTGTTAGATTTAAGTCTACAAGTGTAGGACACAAGCATATTTAGTCTGATATGGATTTTAATCTCTATATAGGTCATCGAGCCAAAGAATTGATCCGTTTAAGAAGTGACAACTGATCCATTTTAATCTTTATAATAGCAATATGCCATGTATTAAGTATTTTAATGTTATTTTGTGTTACTTAAGCTACATAAATGGTCACGTATGTTATAAAAAACTTAATGTATTTAGTGCGCCTCGCATTCATGAATCTCACGCCTTGGTATGCGCCTCGACTCGAGGCTCTTTGCCCCCCTTTGCGCCTTAGTGCGCCTTGAGCCTTTCAAAACATTGTTCACAAGGCAAAATAAGTCAAGACCTCCCTAATAAGAGGCTTATATAGGAGTAGGCCCCACTATCCTTCCACATCTAATAAAAAAGAAACACCCTCTAAGTTTACGCTAGAACGTGAGAATTATCATAAGCGAAAATGGCTTGTCTAAGTGACTAAGTAAATCATAACAACCCCCTAACACGTTAATTAACACAGAACCATACATAATATAACCGACAGTCCCACACAAATCTAAATGATTTGACATGTTAACTTGGTTAAACATGTTGGCACGTTTACTAGTTTAGCTTGGCTCAAACCAAAATACAATATGTTTTATAAACGAGATAAGTTGGTCAACCCAAGAATGACCGAAAACTTGCTTAAACTCAATCATAGTTTGTTAATATTTGTGTACGCTTGAAGTGTTGACTTAAAACTTGTTTATTTTTGTGTATGCTTGAAGTGTTGACTAAAATTACCACCCTTAAATATACTCCAACTTATGCAATAGTTCATAGATTCAAATGTCACTACTTTCTTGGCTTTAATTTTGAATTCCATTAAAGATGACATACTTCCTCCGTTTGAAAATTAATCGGCCATCTTTTTATTTCGGGTTATTCCAAACTAAATGTCCACTAAAAAAAATAGCAAGGAATTTTTTATCGGGATTATCATATTGCCCTTACTTGAAATTATTATTACAAACCTTAAAAAATATAATAATTACTTAGTTAATTGTAAAACTGTCTTTCCGTAAAAAATAAGAAAAAGGAAACTATAATAACGGAGATTTTTTTTTTTTCAATATACAGTATGCGTAGTTTGTGCACATGGCTGTGCACGCACATAAATTTTTGTGCAAGTCAAATTTAGTTAATGTTTGTGTTTACATATGTTATACATACACATTGTTTTAGTACAAAAGTTAATTTAGTTTCATAATAATTATCAGCGTCAAAGGTACATCAATGGCAAAACATGTGTTTGTCTGTGTGTTATATGGAAAACGAAAATACTTAAGGCCTTGAGGGGACAAGAAAGAGTACACAAAAGAATTTACTAGTGATACAAAAGAAACAGGGAAAGACTAACGTGACACGGAGATTAACTCTTGACAAAACAAATTAAAATGACTTCCACATACACGCATTCACCCTAATAGTCAATATATCTAAAAGAAGATTGAAAACACGAAAAGTTGTAATGTCAAATCTTAAAATCTTTGTGCTTTCTTTTAGTATTTTAAGCAGCATATATAATAATTAACTAATTATCAAACGATAGATACCTTTTTCTTGTTAAAAATTGTAATGGCAATCTTACATGGAGATCACGCTATTATTAAGATCTTTGATCGATAATGAAAAATACAAAGGAATAATTGGTTCGGTCGGCGTAAGGACCCACAACAAATGTTGGATTTTATAGATTGGAATGATAATACATCAATATTTTCATATGACTTCGATCAACTCCATCATTCAACATCTAATATTTTATTTTTAGTTAATTAAAAAATCCATGCTGACTCAGAGTGAAGATGGCCACTTTTGTTTTGGTTAACATGTAAAGATACAGTACTTGTTTTGAAAGAGAAATTACATGCAGATGGTTGAATTTTGAAAACTATGTATAGTGAGAAATCTATCTAGTAAATCCATATACATTTTGTTTTCCAAATTTAATATCGTACCATTGCTCGAGAACCAGCATCATTGCTCAAGGACCGAGTGAACCCTCGATCACCGTCGTATCCATTTACAAAAGATTTAAAAGAATGCAATTACGATGCAAAGCAAGTAGTTCTCTATACGAAGCCCCAAAGCATGTCATATGAATGTTGATATTCCTAGACCGTATCATTTTTTTTAACTCTTTATTTTTGCAATTCATAGTTGTATCTATTTTCATTTCATCAAAATAGGATTTACATAGAGGTAGAAAGTAAAGGAGCAACAAGCTGCGCCGCTAGCTCTTTTTGGATTGCAAAACTAATTATTTTGAAAATAACATTTGTGGATCTAGGTATCATAACATTACTATATATATCTCGTTGGACTCTGTTGAGGAGCTCAACCGCCTAAGGTGCAAGGAAACTAAATGTATCGAACGCGAGAGGACTGGTTAGATCGATACACGCATGTTACCTTTCAACCCATCCAAAAACCAAAATGTTAGTTGGTCTGAGAGTAGATCTTCCATCCAACGGGTTAGTCAAAATGTTCACTGGTGTTTCTTTCTTGGCGGAGATCCCGACATGTCTACATACGTCAAAAGAACGTCTCTAACCATATCGTGTCGGTACTTGAATCCCGAGAGCTTTTTACAATAAACCGCATGTTCCCCAAAGGAATCCAAACATGACATACGACATACTTGGCATATTTCCTTAAGGATAGTACGATATTCCATCGGTGACTTATGGTGCCCGTAAACACTCAAAATCTGCTTTTTGTCTCATAGTCATGTCGGAGTGGACTTATATATTCTTCACCATTTCACTAAGAAGGACACTAGCCAATGTATGTTGGGGTTTAGAGGGGGCGGTGTCCTTATTAGTGAAACGGCTAAAATCAAAACTTGGAAGCGTATCACGAAGACAAGCTAAAGCACAAACATAATCATAACCTATACCACATATGCCATTCTCACATAAGATGTGGTCTTGTAGCACCCAAGATTGGGCCCTTGAGGCCATACAAGCATAAGAGAAAACCACTTTTGCTAAGCACAAACCTAAATGACCAAATCAGGTAAAGAAGAGAGCCGTCACTGTAAGTTTCCAAAGAAAGACCCTCCATAAACCACCATGTTCTCGATTAACATACGCAATCCTTTGTCAAAGAATGCGGTCGCCTCCTCCATGTGTACAGGTTTACAAGTCCTTAAATAAAAAAGGAGTTTTGCAATATCCATACATGATCGAAGCAAAAGGAGCTCACGCTGCGGGTCATGTAACTGTGGAAGAAGACTCATCAAATCAACAACGTTCACAATTCTCCTCATAGCCAACCCACTAATAAAATCCGTGTCTCTACTAATAGCTCCCCCAAGAAGCTTCACACCTAATAGCTGCCTCCGAATATTGATAGAGAATAAACCCTCATGAAGCTTCATACCATTACATGAGGGCCAAAATATTTTTGTTTTCTTTATACTAAGTTCATAACCCAAACCGACTGCTCACCCTTATAATGTCTAACACCCTAGCCAGCTCTTCTGAATCTCCAATAACAGTCCATCATCAAGATACAAAACATGAAAATAAGCTTGCAATTGTCTCTGATCTTATGTACTAGCGGGTGCATTACAAGAGCAAAAGAAGAGGTCCTGATGGGTCGCCTTGCTGCACCTCAGTGGTAGAACATATGTGTGTCTCCTCTATACAACCTCGTTGTCTGCCCATATAAGAAATTCACAAACAAAGAAATATAGGAACACCTCACCCTAACCTCGTGGAGTAATGTCGATCTATCCACAAGGTTAAATGCATTCGAGAAGTCCACTGTAAGCATTGCAAGAGACCCATCATTCAACACCCTATTGACACTATGTAAAACAGTCTCTGTGCCACCTGACGCTCCGACTCCAAACTAAAAATCACTAAGGTACTTTGACATTTCTTTACCCACACCTTTCATAGCAACCTTAGAAACCAAATGTCTCCAAATAATTCCTACTGCAATAGGCCGAATCTCGTTATTTGGTTTAAGGAGCGGCTTGAGAGGAGCAGGTGCAAAAAACTCTGCCAAAATAGGCGAACACCTTCCCTCTAACCATAAATTAATGACTGAGGTGATTGCCTTTAAAAAAAATGCGGCAGTAGCAGACCCCTCTCCAAAATAACCGTGATGTCAAAATGATTGTAAGTTCTTGCTTATAGAATTCTTATAGCAATCAATGGTGCTTTAGTTAATGTGATTCATGAGAGTATGATTGCCACACGCCAAAAGTTGTACTCGCTTTTTCAGTTTACACTTTTAGTGACCACAAATGTCGTCGCTAAAAGTGTGGACCTCAATTATAAAAAATTATTATTTTAGTAAGTTAATATTTATATATTTATATAATTAAATAATAATTTTTTTTTTAATTTAATTAAGTCTGTGAACCCTACTCATTTTTAATTGAATGAGAATTTCTGTGGGCCTCATTGTTCATTGCTAAAAGCCTTTGACTTTCAATGTCAAAAGTTTTAGCTAGTATTCTCTATTTTCACATGTTAAACAACATTTATAAGGACTCTTTTATTCTTAATACCTTAATTAGTTAACAAATTCTCTAAAAGGTAACTGTTAAGAATTGAACTGGCGATCATTAAGGACTACACGAGTCTTGTAATAAGTTGTAATAGATTAGTAAGGACTTAATGGGCTTTAGTATGTATTAGTATATATAACCAAATATGTAACAAATGAACAATTCCAAGTACTCGTCCAAGCCCAAGTCCATCCCACAGCCTATAAGGCCCAAACCGTCAATGTTGGACATATAAGAACCCTCTCCTAGCCAAGGAAAAGGTGTGTATCTCATTTAGAGTGCGTGTTTCTAGTGTATTTTTGCATTTCCCTTTAATAAGATACTACCTCTTTCTATCTCAAAAACTATCATTGTATAATCATTGACATGTGGTCTTGATGCTTATTTGAGATCGTACAATTGGTATCAGAGCTTGCATGATGATTATGGAGTGATTTGTGTTTTAAAAAGTTGTGTTTTTTTTTTATCCAGTTTTGAGTTTTGAATGCGTGGATTAAAAATGGTTAAAAGAATGTTTTTGGTTAATTTTATAATCCTTTTTATGGTCAGTCGCGAAACTCGGTAAATTCAAATTTGCGGAGTTTGGTATTTAAGGGTTTTGTCTTATTTGGCTTTTTAAGGGTTTCAAATAGCGAGTTAGCTACTTCGGTATATCAGGGTTTTAGATTTAGCGAGTTAAGTAGTCAGCGAGATAGAGTACTTTATTTAGCGACTTCGTTAACTTCCAAAAATTCACCGAGATCTTCTCTTTCAGTGAGTTAGGGTTTTAGCGAATTCCATTATTCACCGAGTTATTTTCGTCACCGAGTTACCTAATTTATCAAGTTACTTAATTTAGCGAGTTACCTTTTTCACCAAATTCCTAAACTCACCGAGTACTTATTCACCGAGATCCATCATTTACCGAAATAAGGATTTACTGAATTAAGGGTCATTTACCGAGATTGATAAGAGTATTTCACTAACTTCATTGTTTGGACATTTACCGAGATCGTTAAGAACAAATCACCAAGTTATTAACCTTACTTCACCGAGATCACTTTTTACCGACATACACATTTACCGAGATTTTCATTTACCGTGATTTGGACACTGTTTTTTTATAATTACCAAGATTTTCCATAACACATCTTGACACAAACAACATAAATTCCATTTTCAGTCATAGATCCGTAATCAAGTTACACACATCATAACAATGGCTAGTCAACAAGATATCATTGCTATTGGTTTTGAAAACCGTCCTCCAATGCTGCCCCAAGGTTCCTACCTCCAATGGGCAGGTCGTATGATTTGTCATGTTAACAGTAAGCCAAATGGGACACTTTGGCTTATGCATACACGGGCTTTAATGATGCTTCCNGTATAATAAATCTTGTTTCATTTATTATTTCTAATAATAATTATTAGATAACGTATTCGCCGTTATTTAACGTTCTCTTATTAATCTAGAAATATTAACGAACGTTGTCAACGTTTACTAATATTTCTTGTAAATCTCGTAAACGTTATATAACGTACTTTAACGATCTCTAAATATTATTATTAATATTATTAATTCGTAAATATGAAATAACGATTATCAATCGTTACTAAATGATTAAAGTTAACTATATATATGTATATATATAAAAACTCGTGTCAAAATCATTTAGTCAATCATTATATTTTTCACGGGTTATATCCGTTTCGAGTCATTTTCATCACGGGTCAAATAGTCAACATCAAAAAAATATAATCATGTCTACTTGGCTTGTCGGGATCACACAAGACTAGGGAGTCTAGGTGATACCCGACACGGCTCAATCCTACACAAACATAAACTTATATGACCAAAATCAAACCGGTATCCACAATCCACAACCAATGACTTTCCAAGACCCTAAAGGTCTCGGCTCCCTAGCTCTCGACAACAACAAGACCATCAACAGGAAACAACAACAAGGATAGTAACAACAACACAATCGACAACAACAAGAATCCAACACCAACAACTCGGTGACCCAAATCCACATCCGAACCCAACTCTCAACTACAATAACACATCCAAATCCATCTCCCAACTATCCTAATCTCTCGGCTAAACCATAACACATCCAAATCCGAGCAAACAACAACAACAAACAATAACCCAATACTTGCCGAGACCCTAATGGTCTCGGCTCTACCTCTCAGCCAACGCTACAACAACAGCGACAAGAACAAGCAACGCAAGGACCACAACATCAAAAATCCAACTCTCGGCAACCACAATTTCATTCAAGACCATTTCTGATCTAATCCTAAACCTAAACCCATATTTAAAACCACGAGACAACAACAACATCATGAAACCAATCTATGTCGTGAGTCCAAAACCCACGACATCACTCTCGTACACAACCAAATGACACAAACACGAAACCCAACTTACCCACGTTTTAATCATTATTATTTCGTCCTTATTATTAACCTCTCAAAACTCGTGGATTTTGAGTCGAGTTGTGGTACAAACGACCACCAAACGCCGAGATAATATTTCTTTTTCTTCGATTAGTAAAGAAAACAAGAAAAGGATGAAGATGCAAGTTAACTCGAGACTGAATCTCGAGTAACAGATGTGTTTGGATAAGTGTTGTGGCGCGTGATATATATCAAAAGAGAGGAAATGAAACAAGGGTGATTATGGTGGTGGCGGTGCATTAATACGCACGGTGGTGAGGGAGTTTTGGCCGGAATATGTGGCCGGATATTATAGAGGGAGAGGGTGTGAGGTTGTCGGCTGAGAAAGGAAAAGAGAAAAACAAAAACCCTAGGTTGTTATAAGGAGTATATATATAGGGCTCATTAGGACTTGTGACAAACCCTATTGCACCCACGGGGACCATAACTGTCAATGTCTTTATATTTTTAACGAAACGAGAACGAGACCAATAAAACGCATGATAATTATTTCCCGAGCACCCGAAAGTATTTCCATATATTTTAGTTACGTTTTTACCTAAACGTTGATTATAAATACGTATAACTTTATTTTTCGTCACCCAAAATCATTAATATTCGTGTTTTAATCGGTTTATAGCCAAATTTCGCGGTTAGTATTCTAAACTTCGATAAACGTTCCCGAAATATAAATAAAGAGAATAACAATTAAATATATGGGAAACCGAAATTTGCGAGTTGTCACAGTAGCAGACCCCTCTCCAAAATAACCGTGATGTCAAAATGATTGTAAGTTCTTGCTTATAGAATTCTTATAGCAATCAATGGTGCTTTAGTTAATGTGATTCATGAGAGTATGATTGCCACACGCCAAAAGTTGTACTCGCTTTTTCAGTTTACACTTTTAGTGACCACAAATGTCGTCGTTAAAAGTGTGGACCTCAATTATAAAAAGTTATTATTTTAGTAAGTTAATATTTATATATTTATATAATTAAATAATAATTATTTTTTTTAATTTAATTAAGTCTGTGAACCCTACTCATTTTCAATTGAATGAGAATTTTTGTGGGCCTCATTGTTCGTTGCTAAAAGCCTTTGACTTTCACTGTCAAAAGTTTTAGCTAGTATTCTCTATTTTCACATGTTAAACAACATTTATAAGGACTCTTTTATCCTTAATACCTTAAGTTAACAAATTCTCTAAAAGGTAACTGTTAAGAATTGAACTGGCGATCATTAAGGACTACACGAGTCTTGTAATAAGTTGTAATAGATTAGTAAGGACTTAATGGGCTTTAGTATGTATTAGGATATATAACCAAATATGTAAAAATGAACAAGTCCAAGTACTCGTCCAAGCCCACGTCCATCCCACAGCCTATAAGGCCCAAACCGTCAATGTTGGACATATAAGAACCCTCTCCTAGCCAAGGAAAAGGTGTGTATCTCATTTAGAGTGCGTGTTTCTAGTGTATTTTTGCATTTCCCTTTAATAAGATACCACCTCTTTCTATCTCAAAAACTATCATTGTATAATCATTGACATGTGGTCTTGATGCTTATTTGAGATCGTACAATTGGTATCAGAGCTTGCATGATGATTATGGAGTGATTTGTGTTTTAAAAAGTTGTATTTTTTTTTATCCAGTTTTGAGTTTTGAATGCGTGGATTAAAAATGGTTAAAAGAATGTTTTTGGTTAATTTTATAATCCTTTTTATGGTCAGTCGCGAAACTCGGTAAATTCAAATTTACGGAGTTTGGTATTTAAGGGTTTTGTCTTATTTGGCTTTTTTAAGGGTTTCAAATAGCGAGTTAGCTACTTCGGTATATCAGGGTTTTAGATTTAGCGAGTTAAGTAGTCAGCGAGATAGAGTACTTTATTTAGCGACTTCGTTAACTTCCAAAAATTCACCGAGATCTTCTCTTTCAGTGAGTTAGGGTTTTAGCGAATTCCATTATTCACCGAGTTATTTTCGTCACCGAGTTACCTAATTTATCAAGTTACTTAATTTAGCGAGTTACCTTTTTCACCAAATTCCTAAACTCACCGAGTACTTATTCACCGAGATCCATCATTTACCGAAATAAGGATTTACTGAATTAAAGGTCATTTACCGAGATTGATAAGAGTATTTCACTAACTTCATTGTTTGGACATTTACCGAGATCGTTAAGAACAAATCACCAAGTTATTAACCTTACTTCACCGAGATCACTTTTTACCGACATACTCATTTACCGAGATTTTCATTTACCGTGATTTGGACACTGTTTTTTTATAATTACCAAGATTTTCCATAACACATCTTGACACAAACAACATAAATTCCATTTTCAGTCATAGATCCGTAATCAAGTTACACACATCATAACAATGGCTAGTCAACAAGATATCATTGCTATTGGTTTTGAAAACCGTCCTCCAATGCTGCCCCAAGGTTCCTACCTCCAATGGGCAGGTCGTATGATTTGTCATGTTAACAGTAAGCCAAATGGGACACTTTGGCTTATGCATACACGGGCTTTAATGATGCTTCCAGTTGATCTTGTTATGGGATGTACATAGATTTATGATGATTCTGAAAGATCGAAACCATTTTGGACGGAGAAATGTGTACATCATCGGGAACGTACAAGTCACATGATCGAGCTTATCATTTATGTCGGAGACACATGTGTCATACCGAAGAGATTTGTTCAATGACTGTTAATTTGTTGTTATCATTTCGACTTCCGTGTGTTTGGTAATTGGGAAGTATTCATCACAGTGAGAAGATTTGGTCGATATTATGCTCCATGAATTAACAGCCATCATATCGTCATGGCTTGAAGAAGTTACAGTTTACAATCTACTCTACATTTTCCGTTGCGCATTAGAAGAATGAAGACACTTGAGGAAAATATAAGATACTTCTTCAACATTAAGGTAAAAATCAGAAGCGTTGTATGTTTGGGAGGGAGCTGTACATTCTATCTATTTTGTTTAACATTTTTCATAAAATCAGAGAAAACCAAAATGAAAAAAGGTGCATTAATTGGGACGGAGTAATAGCCCAATTAGATCATTATAGTGTGTTGTCTTCAGGGATGCTACAAAGGAAGTTTAGATAAAAAGATCAATGTCAAGGTATCTTCGGAAGAGAGAACTTCAGAATTATTTGAAGACTTCAATGCAAGTTGAAAAGAAGAAAGCTGGAGTATTCAAGCTGAAGAAAATAGTTGTGAAGACATATTCAGATTTTTGGCGCCTTATTTACATATTATTTCTACTTGTAAGGAACATTTTAAGCAATTCACATATGTCATCATCTGGAGGGAGATTGTTAGAAATCGAGCTGATGACATTTACGAGAATTACATTAGATACTAGCTAGCTTATAAACGCAAGGACTAATAATGTCATTAGTGTAAATATAGCTTGTATTAGTCCTATAAATTCCCCTCATGACTCCCTATGAGGGGTATGCAAGAGTTTAGTTGTTCATTTCATTCTAATAAAACATCTTATCTCTTCACCCCCTCTCTACTTTCTCTCAGTAGAAACATGTCCTGTTTAATTGAGTTGATCAATCTCAACCTCCCGAATCCACATAATCAACTAGTTTTTCAATCCTACAGTAACCAAGACTATATAGTTCAAATACTCTAGTTTTCTCTTTTCAGATTTCACATACAACACTACTACATTTTGGACTTTTAGCGACAATGGATATCGTCGTTAAAAGTCCAACTTGTGGTCGTTAAAAACATTTAACGACCACATGTGGTCTCTAGAAGCGTTGTCGCCTAAAGCTCGCCGCTAAAGGTTTTAGCGACTAGAAATTCACTTTTAACGACCAGACCTTCACTTGACTTTTATTGACTTTGACTTTTTGACATTACCATTTTTGTGACAGAACCTTTGGCAACTACAAGAGACGCTAAAGGTTTTTGCTTTTATTGACCTTCAGTGACGACTTTTAGCAACCACAATTCGTCGTTAAAGGTTCGGCGGGTAAATTCCCCCTACCGGGAATTTTTATTTACTTCGACTACTTTGTTCGTCGTCACCAAACTTATAATTACTACGCGTCGTCGCTGTAAGTTTTGGTCAAACTCAAACATTTTCCAACAATCTTTTTTTCACCTAGCGGACCTTTAGTGACGACGAGTAGTTTGCTAAAGGTCAAGATGTAGTCGCTAAAAGATTTGGTCAAAGACGGAGCTAATAATGCTGTTTTTTTGTCATGTAGGATGCCGTCGCTAGAAGTCGCCCATCCCGAGAAGTCCAAAATGACGTAGTGCAAGAACCATAATTTTCTCTATACAATTTGTAAAAACATTAGTATTATTTCATTAGTTTGTAAATCTATTTATTTCTAGCATATGAAATTCATAAAGATAAAAATCATTTTTGCTAGTTAACTCCACCACCTGCGCATGCATTTAAATATTGGGATTTTTTTGGTGTTTAAGTTTTTAGGAACCTCAATGGAAATTGCACTGCAGCATGATCTTTTTATAATATAAATAAAAATATATATAAATAAATAACGGCAGCACTAATTCTTGAAAAAGGCCAGTTCAACGAATCCGAGCTCCACGACAAATTGAGGTTTATGATGATTATTTTTGCAAGGGGAGAAAAGTTGGTGTCTTTGCTTACACGTATATGTTGAGCATAATTGTTATACTTCACTTACTTTTCTATGTATGCTCGGAGCCGTGTCTACTTTATATTTCACATTCTTTTTTTCACTCCCAATACATGTTTCAGTCTCTTTGTTAGACAAGGTAGCAAAAATATAAAATTATAGAGGTCTCAAATTGAAGTAATAACTGTTCATAGCTATCACTTATGATCTAACCAAGACAAACATCAAATCACATTATAAATCTTGGTTGATACTTGATACTTCTCTACAAGGATGATCCTGAAAACATGAAAAGAAAAACAATATCAAGCAAATTCTAGTTGTAAAAGTCTTACTTTTGTAAGACATTTCAGTAAGACTACTAGCTAGTAAAGAGCTAGAAGAAATTGTTACAAAAGGTTCACACAAAAGGATATGATATCAAATCACAAATCCATTCAATCCAAATGTTAACGATTAGAAATCGTTATCCCGCCTTCAAAATAAAATTGAAAGAACATCAAAACATATCTTCACTGTCATTATTGGTTCAAATTGTTTAGAAAACAGGAAACTAGTTGATAATCAAATTATTTTGCTAAACATCAATGTAGCTCACAATAAGTAAAATTTGCAATTTGTATGTTATGCAATGAATGTGAGAACTTTTCTGTTTTTAATACTACGTAGTACTTAAGCAGTTATAAGTTATACTTAATTAATGGATATATAAAACACCTTGCAAATTACTCTATTGTGATTTGGTTGCCCCAAAATCCTTTCCGGTCACACATTCTCTTTCCTTCTCTCTCTAAAACTTTACCTAATTCCCCTTTTTTGATGCATATAATTGTTCTTGGATCTTAATTATCTTCCTTAACTACATGTTTATCTAGGGTTTACTTTTGCTCACCTTAGCTATAAATATAGCCTACATTTTGAACTTCAAAGAATATATACAGCCATCAGGTAATCAACTCGATCTATAGCTTTGAGATCTTACTCTAGTATACAAATTAAACTAGATTCACTAGCTAGGGCATCAAAAGGTACCATCATCTTTATAGTCTTTCATTTTCATGTTCTATACTACAAATCCATTTCTGTTTGTGGGAGATCTTTACACTTCAAGAAAATCAACAAATAAATTATTCATCACTTTATCATGCAAACTTTCTAAATTGCAACACAAGCACTATTATTTCCTGAAAACTTGCTTTAAATTTCAGTTTCTTGATAACTTTGCTTCCTTGTTTGCTTGTAAATGCTATGCTAGTAGATCTAGCTAGCAGATGTAACTAGATGCTATGTATCCATAATTTTTGACAGACTAATACTTATACACGTACTATAGTTTTTATTGTAACTTGAACCACTAACTATAGTTTTTGTTATCATTTTTAAATTTTGATCTAAAATCATAGACATGTAGCAGCTTTGGGTGTGGGGGACAAATGGATTGTGTTAAAAGATATTCTCTTTGTGTATATATGCTTACAAAAGAATCTGTCTTTGCAGCTTTTTATGAGTATAAAATAGAACCAAGATCCAAATATATACAGAATAATCAGAGTAAATTAACGATAATAAAGACAGGACTGATGTTTGTAGCCTGATCTCCCGGCATGTTACTACTTACTACTAGTTCTTGAAATAGTAGGGTTTTTTTTTTTTTTTTTTTTTTTTTTTTTTTTTAGAAAGAGGCAGATAATTTTATCAGGCTCAAAGGCCAGTAATAATGGATAACTTGGTTTGGATTTAAGGTGTTAGCATAGGCGTATAAGAGGTGTTGTTTATTTTATTTTCTAGGTATGTCTTCGTGAGTTTTATCGTTAGAGGAGGTGTTTTAGGTGCTACATGTTTTGGTTTGGTGTTTTTGTATGGATTGTATTTTCTAGCTTCTTGCTAGTTCTATCAATGAAAATTTAGCCGTTCCAAAATAATAATAATAATAATAATAAAAATGGATAACTTGGTTTGGAATCAGTTAATCCCTAATTAGTTCCAAAACTATAGTCCATTTTTTTGAAGTGTGAAACAAAATCCTTTTAGTTTCAGACTAGATTGATTTATTTGATCTTCACTTAGCAGGAAGAAATGCCAACTATCTTTATATAGCAGAAAATTTTCTGAGTTTTGAGCTAAAAAGTCTTGACTGGAAGTCGATACAAAATTGAAGAAATTGTTAGGATTGATCTCCAAAATCAGGTTTATGTATCTCAATCTATAAATATGAGCTTTAATATTTGATGATTAAGTTCTTTTTTGGTGGTTTTTTTGGTTAACTATGGTTCCCGACCTTTTGCCCGACTTATCCATTTTTTATTTGTTTTTTCTTTGATCTGAACGAACTTAGAGACATAAGAATACACGGTATAATTTTTCGAAAATGTCTTTTACGTGGCTTCTTAATATATAGGTTCGCAACAGATTAGCGTATGGCTTCTTCCAGCCATCCTAGTGCACCCTGTGCTGCCTGCAAGTTTTTAAGAAGGAAATGCATTCGAGGATGTGTATTCTCACCATATTTCCCTCCCGAAGATCCAACAAAATTTATAAACGTCCACAAAATATTTGGGGCAAGCAACGTTAGTAAACTCCTCAACGAAATCGCACCTCATCAAAGAGAAGACGCTGTCAACTCTCTAGCGTATGAGGCCGAGGCACGGCTAAAAGACCCTGTTTATGGTTGTGTTGGTGCAATTTCTGTACTCCAAAGGCAAGTTCTTCGACTACAAAAGGAACTAGATGCAACTAACGCAGATCTAATTCGTTTTTCAAGTAACCAAAATACATTAATGACACCACAAATTCCGGGGAGTTCTCTGCAAAACCCTAATGCGTTCCCTACTAACTATGGTACTTATTCATGGGACTATAACCAGGAAGAAAGAGGATGAGACAAGATCCTGGCGGTAAGTGACATTGTATGTAAGTATTGTTTAAGACCCTTTTTAAGATTTATGTTAACTAATGTTATCTTATGTTGTAGCCTAAAAAACCTTGTTTAATTCTCTTAATTACTTAGGTTTTGTATAATGTGAATAATTGAGCAAGTCGTGCCGCCTATACTATATATACTACTCCCTCCGTCCCAAAATTATTGTCCACTTTGAATTTTCAAAGTCAAGTTGTTTCAACTTTGACCGTAAATATATATTTTTTATTATATAATATTTAATGAAAAATTATACCATTGAAAAGTACACTTAAAACCCAATCCATTAATATATTTTGCATCAAATAATATATAACACCCACAAAAATATTTAAGGTCAAAGTTGAAGAAGAAAGACTAAAAAAGTCAATCATGGACAATAAATTTGGGACGGAGGGAGTACTTTATAGCGTATTTAGGACATTCTCAAAATGAAATGCTTAAAATTTCAAGCAATACACTTACTAATAATGAAAAATAATGTTACATCTCGAAAATTGAGTGTCTTCAATTTGTAGACTTATAACGGTTATGTTTGGCGAAAGTAACTGTTGCTGGAACTGGAGATGTTGTTGGAGCTTGTGTTGGAGATGAAGATTATAAATGAGATTATAATAAGCTACATTTATAAGCTACATGGAGCAAACTTTTATTTTAAGAGATCATGGAATATTATTTTTGTTATAATCTCTTATATGTTATGTCTGTCAAACGAAGATTATTTTTTAACTAGCTTATTTTTTAAAAAAATAAGCATAATCTCTTCATAATTTTATTTGCCAAATTAACATGCCCAACAACATTCAATAAATACCTAATAAATGTTATTTTTAAAACATCTCTACTACAATGACAAATACATGTTACTTATTATACATGTTGTACATACTAATAAAACACACAAAGCTTCATACAATTTATTACACGGTTTTAAAAACCGGACCGAATCAACGGGTTCAACCGGTTTAACTTGGAATCGGAGTCACTACCGATTCGGCTAGCCAATAAAAGCCGTCCAAAAACGAACTAGAGAAGACCGTCGGAACCGGAAAAAATGGATTAATGGGGCTGGACCGGGATTATTTTCTACTTATTTTTCTGAGGTTAATCAACTCGTGATTGTTATTTTATTGATGTCTGAATTTTAAACCCAGGGTACTTAAAACTCGCCGTCGCAACGCGCGAGTACCCTCCTAGTATACTATATCATTTTGTGGCATGCTTGTGCAGCATGAATACATATATGAAAATGTCTAACATAGGCTTATTAAAATTCAACAATAACAAGAGACATCATTTGTATGCTTTTGCTTCCTTATTGACTTCAAACTTTTACAACAAAAAACAAAGACACTGCATTATTATTANTTTATAGCGTATTTAGGACATTCTCAAAATGAAATGCTTAAAATTTCAAGCAATACACTTACTAATAATGAAAAATAATGTTACATCTCGAAAATTGAGTGTCTTCAATTTGTAAACTTATAACGGTTATGTTTGGCGAAAGTAACTGTTGCTGGAACTGGAGATGTTGTTGGAGCTTGTGTTGGAGATGAAGATTATAAAATAAGATTATTTTTATAAGCTACATGGAGTAACCTTTTATTTTAAGAGATTATGGAATATTATTTTTGTTATAATCTCTTATATGTTATGTCTGTCAAACGAAGATTATTTTTTAACTAGCTTATTTAAAAAAAAAAATAAGCATAATCTCTTCATAATTTTATGTGCCAAATTAACATGCCCAACAGCATTCAATAAATACCTAATAAATGTTATTTTTAAAACATCTCTACTACAATGACAAATACATGTTACTTATTATACATGTTGTACATACTAATAAAACACACAAAGCTTCATACAATTTATTACACGGTTTTAAAAACCGGACCGAATCAACGGGTTCAACCGGTTTAACTTGGAATCGGAGTCACCACCGATTCGGCTAGCCAATAAAAGCCGTCCAAAAACGAACTAGAGAAGACCGTCGGAACCGGAAAAAATGGATTAATGGGGCTGGACCGGGATTATTTTCTACTTATTTTTCTGAGGTTAATCAACTCGTGATTGTTATTTTGTTGATGTCTGAATTTTAAACCCAGGGTACTCGCCGTCGCAACGCGCGAGTACCCTCATAGTATACTATATCATTTTGTGGCATGCTTGTGCAGCATGAATACATATATGAAAATGTCTAACATAGGCTTATTAAAATTCAACAATAACAAGAGACATCATTTGTATGCTTTTGCTTCCTTATTGACTTCAAACTTTTACAACAAAAAACAAAGACACTGCATTATTAGTACCAGATACGAATATTACATTTATCAGTGGGAATATATTGCATTTGAAGTTAGCTCAACTTTATTGGTCAACTTTTGTAATGTGCAGAGTTTTAAATTATGTACGCGAGGCTACAATGAAACTAATTTGGTCTATCGTTCAGGCCTCCATTCTAGGCTTTTTCTAATAACTAGACATGTCTTCTTTAATCTGTTTTGATACAATTTCAATCTATGTTACTGAAATTCGACATTTTTCTTTATCAAAGCATCATTTTTCCTCCAGGCGTTTCTCGACGCATGGCATGCAAGAACTTACATGCTTCAACTTCACATCACATTGGACATCGGTCTTTTTTAAACCGGATTCATTATCATTATTCGTTATTTAAGATTCAGTCTATGATTAATAATAGAAGTAAGTACTGTCCCCAAAAATTAAGCAACAACAATTGATCTTTTGTATGGAGTATGGACACCATCACAAATGGATTCTTACTATTTAATTAGGGTTAAGGATTGATTCCATGTGCAGCAAAAAGAACATTTAAAAAACAACAAAATATGTATGATAATTGAGTAGTTATACTTTAGAGTGGATTTGCAGCTTTAAGAGCATCTTTCCATATAATTAAACTAGCTGCATCATTGTCTCTGATGAGGGAGTACCATAATTTAATTAAGTTATACTCTAATTGGTTAACATCCTTATTTCTCGAATATTTATAGACCCATATTATTTAAAGATTTACAAAATATATAAGTATCGTTGGCGATATCTATTTCTTCGACGTTTTGAAATTACTAAATGATAACACTCTATGGCAGTGTTTGGGAGAAAGCTTATCTGGGCGTGGGGCTTAAACTTTTAAAATAAGTCGGCTTGTATAATAAGTCTTGTTTGGCATCAAGGATTATGGAGGCTTTTAAAACTATAAGCCCTAGCCGAATAAAATGAGCTAAAAATTTTAGACCGGGGCTTTTTAAACTATTAATTACTTATTTGCCTACAAAAATATCAAACATACACTATATCTTTATTTAATATGTCTTTTTTAATAACTTAACAATAATAAGCTCAAACTTAAGCTAATTTGCCAAACAAGTTTATGAAAATACAAATTTCAATTTCGGTTTATAGTATAAGCCTCAGCTCAGCCCCAACTAATTTCGCCAAACATACGTCAATGTTGTCCAAGCTAGATGTTTATGTAAGCTTAGTAAAATCGTTTCGACCATCCAAACTATCTTTAAGTAAACATATTCTAGTGATGATAATTGTTCAAATAGAATACTAATAATGCAACTTGCATTTCGTCCAAAATATATATATATATATATATATATATATATATATATATATATATATATATATATATATATATATATATATATATATATATATATATATATATATATATATTTAAACATATTTTCTTTATGAACGGGGAGCAAGTCTAGGCTTCCGCTTGTCCATTTCTTGAAAGGATTATAAAAAACTTTTGCTTGTTTATAAGAAAAATTAATAACGGATTTATAAGAAAAGCGTATGCCTTTTTCTTCCGAAACGATCGACAATAGGTTTGCACCTAATGTTAACGTAACACTTTTTTCAATTAATTAATATTTATACTGAGAATAGTGCTTAAAAAGCATGCACGTCAGGTATGTCTTCCCCTTGCGTAGCAAACGCTAACTACAGCCTAACTGCTCTTGAAAAACAATCACAACGAGGTATATATAAAACTGGATCCGTAGCATTTTTGTGAAGGAATCCATGTATTTCTGTCATCTTGGATATAGTTAAACCTAGTAGTACTTTTTGTATTAGCAAATCGTCAAGTCGGCAAAAACAGATTAGTGTGATAGCTTTTTTTAATACAAATTATATAATGTTATGATTTGCAATAAGTGTTCATACCTAAAATCAGACACAGCACCTTTCATGACGGCTCATGTTATTTAATGTTTACTCACAGAATATCAAAAAGACGAAGAAAAATAAAATAAAGACTCGGTCTTAAATTCTTTTAGGGGGCAATTGACACTGTATTTAGATAGAAGAAGACTGTTAGATGATTTTCAAAGATCTTCTAACAATCATCACTCGTGAATCCACAGTATTTTTCTTTACTTTTGTTCTATTATTTTTAGAATTCTCAATTTCCAATATGATTTTTAAGTGTCACTTTTTCTTTGATATTTTAAACTCACTTTAGAGTTGGCATTTTTATCATTACGGTATGTTTAGTGACAAGTAGCAGTAAGCAGTAGCTGTTTGTTTAAAGAAAAATGTTTGATAACATAGCAGTAGTTATATTTATAAAATATAAAATTACGAAAAAAGGCATATACACATTAAAACCAAAAATTGATTGAACAAATAATAAAGTTATTATTTATAAGGTACTCATTACTTTTACATACTTGATATTACATAAACACCATGATACGTTTAACTATAGCTTATCTGCGACGTGCATTCCATATTGATGTGGCAATATCATTATGAATTTGTTTCATCTCATTAGACGTTCCACTAGAAATACCTTTATTATTTGTAATCGAGCCATGAACATCACGAAGTTCATCACATCCCATGTAATCTGGATGTTGTTCGAACGTAGTAAACACCATGTCTTCCTTGTCATTATTATGAATGTAGTTATGCAAAGCAAATGCGGCGATAATTATATCATGTTGAGTTTCCACACTATATTTAGGCACTCCCGAGCATTTTTTATCGTTTTGTCAAAATTCCAAATGATCTCTCAATAGCACTTCATAGAGATGAATGAGAACGATTGAAAGACTCTTGCATGTTTTTAGGCGGCACATTTTCAAATTATGATTTATGATATCTTGTCTTTGGATATGGAACCAAATATCTCTTTATATCAGGATATCCTTTATCAAATAAAATTATATTTACCTAGCAAAACTTTAAAATAAGTCGCTTGTAATTTCTCATGAATTTTTAGTATAATAACACATGCGTATAAACTTATCTTCCGGCGGTTTTGGAAAGTTCATTGATCGATTGTTAATGGCATTGAGGAAAGCACGTGTGTCATGTGCTGAACCCTCCCATCCAACCGATATAAAGGTAAAACATAAATCAAAGTCACATACTGCCATCACATTGAAAGTAGGTATCCCTTTTTCTACCTATATAAAGCACTTGTTCGGTTTCTGGGATGCATGACCCAATATGCGTACCATCAATACAACCAATGCAATCCTAAATAATTTTTTTAAGAAAATATCAATATATGGTATTAGTAATATAAATTTTAGATAACCAAAAAGTAATTGAATACCTTGAAGTACGACACATATATTTTATAATTCATGTTTTGATGTGGTGTTAATTGAAAGGTTGGATCCTTCGGATTTATCATCTCACGGGCTAGACCATGAAAGCCTTTAGATCTACCGGTTATTGCTTCTAGAACTTCATGAAATACTCTACTGATAGTTTCTCCTGAACGTTGAAAGCGCTAACCAACATCCCTATTAGGCACCCCTAACGCAAGTGTATTCACAGATATTCCCAACTTCTCTCTCGACAGCCATTATTTTATCACTCGAGTTTAACATGTAACTTGATTCCAGCCACCTGCATAGTTTTAAAAAACGTTTGGATGCATTCTATAAGCATTAACACATTGGATAAATTGAGACATCATTCATCACTTAACACGAAAAACAAGAAACGTTTACAAATTACAACATAAGCTTTACCATTCTATAACTCAACATACGCTCTTTACAACCTTATGCATGCATTTATAGCGTAAAGACTTACTACTCGAGCTATAATCATGACTCATCATGATAATAGCTGTTGTTCATGGAGCTATGTATTTTATTAAGGATCATAATTCGGAGTTGAATGAGAATTACTGAACATGCCCTGATGCCCCAATGCTTATTCGCAAATGATAGTTTTAATTCATGTTCGTTTGGTGAAAAGGTTCACTTTAAAGTTACAAGGTCACTTATCTTGCTCCGTAATTATGTGAGCAAATCAACTCAATGATGTACTCGACTCCCAAAAGTAAGTGAATAGAAGGATGCCAAAGTTAAATAAATCAACGATATAGAGGAGGTGAGATGTAGACAGTCTTACCCCTACTCAAAGGTAAAGAAGCTGCTTTCAGAGACCTTCCGGTTTCTTTTTGCAGGGAGTGAGAATCGAACCCTTTACCTTTGTGTCTAAACAAGAAGAGTTTTTCTACTAATCCAACTCCACTAAGATGCCACCCTTGACGTTTGTTTCTAAAGGATGCCAAAGTTAGTTTAACGTTAATACAATAATTGAATGGTCTACTATATTTAGAATGGGTCAAATCTCTCATCTATCACATCTGGGCCCACCTTAAAAGCCTAAAAGAAAACATGCAGGCCACATTGGCCCGGTTTTAATTGGAGGTCGTCTTGGTAATAACAAAATTTGTCATTTTTCTTAAACATTTTTTATCATGAATTTCACCCTTTTAAATATTACGGTAAGAAAATTTAACTTTTTTTAAAAGATCTCTGTAGCTGATTAGATTTAGTTATTGAAAAGCTAGAATCAGTTATACATACAGATCTTGAATCACTATTACTCTTAAACGTTTTCGTTCGTTTTTATACGTTTTCGTCCGTTTTCATACATTGTTGTCCATTTTCATACGTTTATATACGTTTTCATCCGTTTTTAGACGTTTTTGTCCGTTTTTTACGTTTTCGCCCACTTTTAGACGTTTTCGTCTATTTTCAGGCGTTTTCGTCTGTTTTCATACATTTTCGTCTGGTTTCTTATGTTTTCATCTATTTTCTTATGTTTTCGTTCGTTTTCATACCTTTTCGTTTGTTTTCAGACGTGTTTTTATGCTTTCATACATTTTCGTCTGTCTTCGTCCGTTTTCCTAGGTTTTCATCCGTTTTCGCCCATTTTCATCCGTTTTCATACGTTTTCGTCCAAATTTTTACGTTTTCGTTCGTTTTAATACGTTTCCATCCGTTTTCATCCGTTTTCTTTCTTTTTCATCCATTTTTCATACGTTTTGGTCCGTTTTCATACGTGTTTTTACGCTTTCATACGTTTTTGTCCGTTTTCATACGTATTCGTCCATTTTCTTACGTTTTCGTCCATTTTCTTACGTTTCTGAATATCACAAGTGATATTCAGTGATATCCAGAATATCACTTCTGATTTTCTTATGTTTTCTTCCGTTTTCATACGTATTCGTCCGTTTTCATAGGTATTCGTCCGTTTTCATACGTTTATGAATATCACAATTGATATTCAGAATATCACTTGTGATTTTCTGAATATCAATGGTGATATTGTAAATATCACTTATGATTTTCTGAATATCTATCACTTGTGGTTTTCTGAATATCACTTGTGATTTTCATGTTACAAAACATTTGTTGAAAATCACTTGTCATATTCAGAAAATCACTTATGATATTCAGAATATCACCTGTGATATTCTGAATATCACAGAATATTACTTATGCTATTCAGAATATCATTTGTGCTACTCATAATATCACTTGTGATATNTTTTCTTACGTTTTCGTCCATTTTCTTACGTTTCTGAATATCACAAGTGATATTCAGTGATATCCAGAATATCACTTCTGATTTTCTTATGTTTTCTTCCGTTTTCATACGTATTCGTCCGTTTTCATAGGTATTCGTCCGTTTTCATACGTTTATGAATATCACAATTGATATTCAGAATATCACTTGTGATTTTCTGAATATCAATGGTGATATTGTAAATATCACTTATGATTTTCTGAATATCTATCACTTGTGGTTTTCTGAATATCACTTGTGATTTTCATGTTACAAAACATTTGTTGAAAATCACTTGTCATATTCAGAAAATCACTTATGATATTCAGAATATCACCTGTGATATTCTGAATATCACAGAATATTACTTATGCTATTCAGAATATCATTTGTGCTACTCATAATATCACTTGTGATATTCTGCATATCACAGAAAATCACTTGTGATATTCAGAATATATTCAGAATATGTTAGGATTAAGAAAAAGGTTCGGTCACCCCATGTATTTACATACTTAGCGTAGCTCTTAGTTTTGTTTATATTAGATTAGATATCGTAGACTTAGTTTAGTTATACTTGTATTTGTGGAGTTGGGTCGGGTCTTTACCCACTGTCAGCTCACTCCACAGCCCATGTGGGGCGTATACTGTAATTGTATATGTACACTCCTCCACTAATGGAGAGGGTTGGTTGATTTCACATAATACACACACCCACAAGGTGTTTTCTCTCACTAGAAATCTTCCGCTCTCTCTCTCTAAAACTCTTACCATGGCTACCTTGTTATTCCACAATCCAAGACCTCCCTAATCACACAATCAACATATGTTTCGATCGTAAAATTGGTACCATAGCCAAGGTTGTGTTATTTGGTTGATTCTTGTGGTTCGTATATTGTGTTAAAGCTGTTTTGTGCTAACATTTTTTTGCATCCGGAAATTTTTTTCCCTACCTTGGTGTAAACAGCTTGCTCACAAGTTTTACACATCTGTTTATGTACTTCGGCGTTAACCGGATCTATGTTTGTTTTTCAGTTTTACACAACTGGTTATGTACTTTGGCGTTAACCAGATCTATGTTCTTATTTCAGTTATTCACAACTGTTTATGTGGTATTTTTGTCCAAATTATCAGTTTCTTTGTAAACCTCATCTTTAGAGTTTTCTTTTGGTTCCACTTCCGTGAAAATGTGGTCTAAACATGTGAAAACACAGATCCGGTTGCACATGCCTTTCTGGCTGCGTGTTGAATTTACTTCTATGCTTGGTGGCGATTTGTGTTGGGTGGAAATAATATAGTGTTGCGATTTGCCCTGTTCCAAACATGCGATTTGGTGTTTTGCTGGAACGGGTATACAAACAAAAATACTGAAAGGGACGTGTTTGTCTGTTATGATTTGTCCTCTTGCAGCAGTGATTTGGCATTGAGGTAGCGATTTGCCTTTGAAGATTTTTTATTAACAAATCTAAACAAAACTGTCACACCCCCAAAATCGGGTCCAGCGGAAGCTTACATGTCGCTTGGGTGCAACTCAAATGGTATCACAACACAAGTGCAAAGAACGGTTTTCACCTCATTCATTTAGAATAAAATCGTTTAACAAAAGTGTTGAATTTACATTGTTAAAAGTAGTGCGGAATTGGGCCCTTAAAATAGTTAAAACGGTCCCCAAATGAACATCAGAGTCTTCTATGACCATGCCATACCCTGCCAAAAGCCTTCAGTAGCGTGCCATTGCTTAATACCTGAAAACACATGCTAAAACATCAACACGAGGTTGGTGAGTTCATAGAGTTTAGTGAAAAAGAATGTAATGTAAAGCTTTTGAATGAAGATTTTCCAGCAAAGGCATTGTAAATCCACCCAGTTCCAATCCCCGCCCATACAAGACTTGTAACATGTGTGTTTACAACCCACTGCCAAACATGATCTGGTTTATGTAAACAAACGTAATATTTGGACCAAGATTCAAAGATAAGTGTAGCAATGTCGTTATAAAATGGTAAGTGTGATAATGTAGCCATGACAATGTCGCCATATGTGTAGCAATGTCGCTATATAAAGGTAAGTGTGATAATGTAGCCATGACAATGTCGCCATATGTGTAGCAATGTCGCTATATGATCAATTCTGACAATGTCGCCATATGATCAATTCTGACAATGTCGCCAGATATGTAGGTTGTAACATGTAAACACATAAAGCATTTGAGTAAACAAACAAACATTTGAGTAGGACAAGTAGTGTTTGAGTAAACAAGTAGCATGTTCAAGTAAAACAAGTATTGCATTCATGTAAAAACAAGCATGTATTCTCCCCCAAAACAGTTATAAAACAAGTAAAAATAGGGGGCATGAACTCACAGTAATATGTAAAAGTTTAAAGTACTTGTAAAAATATAAAACATGTAATTGAACATGTATCTCCCGCAAAACATTTATAAAACAATTATAAACGAGTAAAAGTGGGGCTATGACTCACCTTGGAATGTAGTGACGTGAGTAATACAACGGTGCCAAGAAGTATGGCAGAACAGTGTAAGGTGTATAGCACAACGATACAGAGTTGGCATAACCCATTTAACGCGGGAGAGGGAGGTGATGAATGGAGGTGGCTGTGATGGTATCCCGATCCAGAACGAAATCCGAAAACCCAAATACGAGCCTCCTTGATCTTTGTATATCTCCAGTAAAGATGGAAGGATGGTGGCGGTGACTTATGGTGGGTGAGAGGTGGTGGCAGGGCGATGGTGGTGGTGTTGTAGTTGTTGCTTGTCGTTCACCAAGAGAGAGGGAACAAAATAGAATCAGGTTTATAGAAAATGATAGAAAAAGGATGGAGATGTGAAAGAACAGGTTTATAGGAAAGTGAGGGAGACAAGATAAGATTTTTGGGTAAGGGAGTATATCCAAATGAGTGGTGGTGGTATTTAGTAACTAGTGTATTGTGATACCTCGTGTCCCGTTGAGTTAAGTGTATCTTGGTACTCCGGTTTGGAAAAAATGCGAGAATATATTTTTGGGAAAGTTTTTATAATAGTATTATAAAAATAAAAATTATTGACTCCGAAAAATAATAATTTGAACTAAGCCATTAATAATACAGTATCGGTACTTGCTGCATGTCATATTCACGTTTTGCGAGATAATTTCTCTTTTTCAAATTAAATGAGTTCGGAAAAGTTTGAAAATGAAATATAAGTAATAATAAATATAATTTATTATTAAAATGAGTCCAAAAAATTACGAGTGTGTGATACGGCATGCATGGATAAACTCTCTCGGTAAATGTAATTTACTTAAAATAGGATAGTAAGTAGAATGTAAATAGTAAAATAATGACTTGAAATTGTGATTTGTGACAAAAACGCTGCCAAAATCTCAACAAAGCTAGCGATTTGTCAATAAGAAAAAAAATTCAAGAAGAAGAGACCTGTGACCAAAACCAAATACCAAAACCTATAGTCCATCATCAGTCACACAAACTCAACGTACTAACAACAGCAATCAAACAAGACAGTTGATTATATGATGATTAAACCACAGCCAAATACCAAGTCCTATAATAATAATCTAATCCAACACTTCAATACAATCCATATCAACCACAACTACACCATCACTAACCTATCCCATTCTCCTCAATCTTCTCACCATCACCTCCATACAAATCGAACAGAAATGAAAGACAAATTAAATAATCTCAGAATCTTTTTCGTACTTGTCAATGAGACATCACAACCATAGTAGGTCAAACACATGAAAAATTCATTCATCACTGATTTTTTGAAGCTTAGGCTTCATTTAAATATCCGAAACATAAAGAAAAGAAATATAACAATTATGTTATTTTCTTTCTTTGATTCGCTTAAACACAACAACGATAACGAAAACAACGCAAGTTGACCCTACCTGAGACCCTTCAAAGGACCTTGATGACTAAGCCTTGGTCTGTAGTCGTGGTATTCTTGCACTTCAGAGCTAATTAAACTGAATCAAGACGAAATGGTGCTAGGTTTTGCTTAAAGGATTATCAAAATTGTGTTTGTGATTGTTTGATTCGGTTATTATTATTGATGAAACTGAGTTTAGATCAGTTATGATGTTTGATGAAGATGAGATTTGATAGCTTTCGATTGTGGAGATGTGTTATGATGAAGATTGAAAAAAGTTTGGTGAGATTTTTCTTATCTGGATAAACGCATAGGTAAGAAAAGAGTGGGGGGCGGATGATATTAGTTTTAGGGTCACGTGAGATTAGGGGTGTGTTACTTATATCTAGGTTTAGTGTTGGATTGGATCGGGTTTAATGATTTTACTGGACCGGGTATTAACTATTTTGATGGGCTAGGTATCATGAGTTGTAAATTGGACGATTTGTGGGCTGCATTGCTACTGGATCCGGATTTGGAAGGCTTAAGTGATTATATCACACTTATTGATTAGTTGGACTTGACTTACTAATTGGTATGTCAAAAGATTATATTCTGAATTTTTTTGGATATAAAGTTTTGATAAATTATTCGGTTAACAGTGGTATTTTGGCGTCACAAAATTTTCACGGGGACACGTTTTTGACAAAACCGGGTATACTCAACTTGGGCTTGAAGTTGGATCGGGTTAATTTTAGTGAGATTCTTAACTGGGCTTGTGCATAATTTGGATTGAGTTTGTTTATTTTGTACATTATTTTGCTATAAGAGTGGTACTTTGGTCTCATATGTTTCTCGGAGTTTTGCATTGTTGTCAAGTACGGAAAAATCAACATACAAAACCCTAGGTTTGTGAAGTATTTTACATATGTGAGAAGAATTGTTGTTGAGGTCTTGCACGTTTCCCCAAACAGATATTCACCAAAACCAAGTTTGTCATAACACATTCAATCTATCATTGTCTCATGGTTTCTTCTTGGTTTTGTAAAATCCCACGAAAGAATCTATTTCTTGGTTTAAATCATAGATTTGTAAAATCCCGTGATGATGGAACTATCCTGAAGAAAGAAAAGTGCATTTCCGGAGCTTAATTGACTCTGGTGCTACGGTTTCAACTTCAAAGAAGGGATAAAGTATGTACGTCATGTATTGGATGAGTTTTTAGTTGACATACTTCATGGCATTTTGGTTATAACAAAGGTTTACGGGGATATGCGCTTTTGACAAAGATCGGGAAAAGACCATTATCAAAGTTCATTCAAAACATCAAAAAGGCTAGATTTGGGCATTTAAACCGCAAGATGTAACTACGGCGATTATTCATTATCATTTATTTGAGGTTGAAGTAAAATTTCACGGGTGCGTGTACTTAGTATCTGAAGATATCGGGGTGGTTGGATGAAGATTCTTCGAGATCCTTGCTCGAGCTTTTAACCTTTGCAATGATGAAGACTTGGATATCTAGTTATTTTGGTGATTCTTCATTTCTATTACCACAAAATAACTATCACTTTAAGGAGTTACGTTGTAGTGCTCAGTGTCACAACTCACACGTAGTTGTCGATAGTCAAGAGGTGATGTACGTCTTATACTTGATGGTTGGTTGGTTGAAGAGTATAGAGTAATTAGGGATTCGATGTTGCACAAACTCTCTACACCGCTCTTAGTCACACATTAGTGCAAGCTTAAGTCACAAGTTCGGGTTATTTTATTTCAGTCTCAAGTTCATCATATTGGGTCTTTCTCCATCAGTAGTCACGACAAAGAGCCGACAGAATGATAATGGGGTTGGTTACGAGTTAGCAGAGAGAAGTAGAAAAGAGATAGATGATGTTTGAACACATCAGTTCAAGCCTCGTTCTTCATCGACTATGACGTATGTTCACATCAGTTCAAGCCTCGCTCTTCAACATTATGGCATCTACTGAAAACACTTCAGGCCTCATTCCCCAAAGAAAGAAAGGTGTACATTTCAGTGTGCTTTATCTGGGAAGAAGAGAAATCTTCTTATTTATGACAATTCTCATCAACAAGCTTCATGCTTTTCCCATGTTCGTACAAGTCATCAAGTGGATCAACGTACATTGGATTATATTTTTGTGCTCACTTATTCAATCAAAAATTGCAACAAGCATATGCAAATTTTGAGGGGTGAAGGGAAAGGGTGAAGAACTACATGTTGATGATGTTTGTAAAATGGTCATTCGGCTCTTGTACGCATATATTTACTCCCTCTAAGGTTTAACACATTTCAACAAGTGGTTTAGGCATATTACAAGCTTCATTGAACTCTTCATTTTCTAAGCCTTTGATGAGGAAACAAAAGAAGGCCTGCTTCAAGAGTGTTTTAATCATCATCTTCTTTGCAGTAGTTTTTGGTGCTATACACATAATTATGTTGCATCTGATAAATTTCAACCATCACGGAATCTCAACTATGGCAAAAATGTCATTACATGCCATTTTTTAGGGGGAGAATAAGCATATGTCCTTCTCCTTTCGACTATGGCGAAAATATCATTAGCAAGCCACTTTTGAGGGGGAGAATAGGCGTGTGTTCTTTCTCTTCTTTCGTGGGAGGAGAAATGTGTATGCTGAGGTTATAAATCACGAAGGGATCGAGCTTAATTATTTGTGTCGGGGAGATTGGTGTTTACCACTCCGAAATATTCCGTGGTTTGTTACTCTGTTCGAGTTCTATAGTCACTTTTGGGATTCGAACTTGGTGTTATCATTTAGTACTCCAGTTGATTGACTGATTCAGATAAAGAAGAAGATGGTTAATATCAAGACCCTCAAACGTGATCATGACATTAAAGTGTTGAATCTATAAAATGGGATGGTCAGTTTGAGGGGGAGCCGATTCAGAAACTTCACAAGTTATTGAAGAAGCTCTTTACATACGATGGCCTAATTGAGGGGGAGCAAACTCAATTAGTCATCATCTCATGACTCATGAATACTTCAGTTTAGGACTCGTGAGGGTTTATCGATATCTTCTCACGGGTATCTATTATTAGTGATGAAGGGCTTCCAGTTAATGCTTCATGAACACATCATTATGATGATTCCGATTAATCGCAACCATCAGGGGAGAGGAATGTGTACACCAAGGACGCACAACAAGTTCACGTGATCGGGCTTAATGTCTTATGAAAAAAATTAAAGATGATCAGTAGTTCAACTTGTTACTTTGGTATTATCATTTCATGTGTACATCACGGGCTGATTAATCGTAACCATCAGGGGAGAGAAATTTATACATCAAGTACTCACAACAGGTTCACGTGACCGGGCTTAATCATTTATTCCGGAGTTGATATCCTCAGAGATGATCAGTGCTTCAACCTGTTACTTTGGTGTTATCGTTTCGACTTGTGTTGGGTACATGGGTACATGTTGGGCTGATATGGTATACGTAATATAATTGGAATGCATTTGGTGAGATGAAGATGTTGATATTCTATTCCCTAAATGGACAACCTTGAAGAAGGTCGAGTCTATAGTCTGTTCTACATTTTTTGCTGCGTGTTAGAAGACTAAAGACGATATGCACTTAATTATTGATGACGTACCCTCCGCTCTGCTAATGAGCGTTACCGTCACTCTGGTACTTAGCTTACCATTTGTACAAAGGGTAATGATGTACCCTCCTAAAGGAAGAAGCCTACACCTTCGTCCTACACATAATGTCGGCGTAAAGTCATTCACAATGGCTACCGCAAAGGAATCCGCCAACCTTCACCCAAAGCACTCATAGTGTCTAACCTCTGTCACGGTTTGGAGNTACCGTCACTCTGGTACTTAGCTTACCATTTGTACAAAGGGTAATGATGTACCCTCCTAAAGGAAGAAGCCTACACCTTCGTCCTACACATAATGTCGGCGTAAAGTCATTCACAATGGCTACCGCAAAGGAATCCGCCAACCTTCACCCAAAGCACTCATAGTGTCTAACCTCTGTCACGGTTTGGAGCGGCCTCCATCACTGTTTGGAGGGGCCTCCATCACTTTTCGAAGGGGGCCTCCGTCACTGTTCGGAGGAGGCCTCTGTCATTGTTCGGAGCCTAATTCATGACCTGGTCTTAAGTCATGACCTGGTCTTACCCATGTCCTCTCTTTCTCATTGGCTTTCCCACCAATATAGGGAGAGTGGGGCACTAAGCCCTAGCGGTTACCACAAATCATGGGACACCCCCAGATCTCCTAAAATCATGGGACACCCCCATGATCTCCTAAATTCGTGCAAACACTCTCCAAGGTTATTTCTTCCCCTATAAATAGTCTTGGATGAGTTAGAAATCTGGTATGCAATCTCTACTACTCTACTTTACTACGAATTTCACTAAACTTATCATACCAAATACTTATTCACACACCGGAGGTGGTTCGCAGGGTCCAACCCCTGCGCAATCACTTAACGTAGTGTCTTCTATTTCTTATTTTCAGGTTATCTTGCACTCGGCATCACCACCATCACCCCTAATTCCGTTAATCACCATTGACGGCCTGGTATGTGCATCTTTTTGTACGATCAGTGGCGCCATCCATGGGACCCGCAACAATAAGTCCCGTTTTTCCAAGTCAAATAACAGTTTTCCATTAATAACGGTCGAATTCTACCGCAATTCTCTACATCCTTGTTACCACATGGAAACACCACTGAAATATATACTTTTATCCCCAAATCCCGAGATTTTCCTCCAACTACAAACTTTACGTTTACCATTAAAGCAGCCTAACAGAGCAGCCTCTGTTACGACCTGTGTTATGCTCTGAATTGGAGAAGAAGGGGCCTCTGTTTAAGTTCGTTTTATGAAGATGGTCCATATTCAACAAATCTTCATATGGGCCTCCATTTCAGTTCGTTTTATGAAGAAGGTCTAAATTCAACAAACCCTTCATATGGGCCTCTGCTTGGGTTCATTTTACAAAAAGGTTCAATAACACTTCGTAGGAGCCTCGGTTTGGGATCCTTTTATGAAGAAGATTCAATAACCTTCGTAGGAGCCTCTGTTTTGGGTTCGTTTTATGAAGAAGGTTCAAATTCAACAACCTTCATACGAGCCTTTATTTAGGGTTCATTTTATGAAGAAGGTTCAAATTCAACAACCTTCATATGAGCCTCCGTTTTGGGTTCGTTTTATGAAGAAGGTCAAAATGCAACAACCTTCATATGGACCTCTATTTGGGTTCGTTTTACGAAGAAGGTTCAATCTCAATAACCTTCGTAGGATCCTCTGTTTGGGTTTCTATTATGAAGAAGGAGCCTCTGTTTGGGTTCATTTTAAGAGGAAGGGTCGAATTCAACAACTTTTGTGGCAATCTTCGTGAACTTTGTTGTAGCCTCTGTTGCAGCCCTCACAGTAGCCTACAATCTTGATGGCAGCCTTTGTAGCAGCCTGCAACCTCTGTGGCAGCTTTTGTAGCAGCCTACAACCTCTGTGGCAGCCTTTGTAGCAGCCTGCAACCTCTGTTGTAGCCCTCACAGCAGCCTACAACCTCTATTACAGCCTCTGTCATAGCCTCTGGCGTAACCTCTGCTTGGGTTTATTCAAAGGAGAAGGCTAGAAATCAATAGTCCTTCGTTCTGGTATTCATGGCAGCTTACGTTGAAACCTTGGTAAGGGTTCATTTAGAGAATTGTAACACATAATGGGACATTCAAGTAGGGTTGGAGCCTTCCTTCGCACAAAGCCTATCACAAGATAGGCAACAAAGACCGGGCAACAATGACAGAGGATACCCTTTGTCAATCTGGTATGCTTTCTACGAAACTAATACGCTATATTGCCTTTGTTTCACTACAAAGCATATTATATACGTATGAAACTTTTGATGTTTATTAAGAATATTATAAACCATCTTTATGAATCTCTGCATATGACACAATGATCATTGGAGATTATACAACATTGATAGAGGATACTTTATGTTCCTAGAACCTCTGTTAGAGCTTTAATTTTGCTTTTAGCATAAAACACAATCCATGCATATTAAATACATGATGTTCGTGAATAAGCCTTAAGTAACTTTCTACCAAACTTTCCATGTCACCTGTGACGATAAGTACATTGTAGACAAAGCCTCTTTTGAAAAGGCATTTCACACAAGCTCTGTTGAGATGACAGACTAGATAGTAACAAACCTTATCATGGAACTTATATACTACTATCATATACTTTGAGATGACGGAGCCTCACATATGTTGACATAAGTCTCTGTCAATATGGCTACGGAGCATCACATATGCTGACATAAGCCTCTGTCTACACAATTACAGAGCATAGCCTCTTATCCATAAGTGTTCTCGTTGACATGATTACAGATCATAGCCTCTGTTCACATAATTTATATGCGTCTATGTAGACAAAATTACAGAGCCTCGACTCTGCCAGTATAATTACATAACCTCATTCCATCTGCATATAAGACTTACCACTTTCAAAACACTTTGTTTGTTTTCAATTCATGTATCACATTCTTCTCATTTTGGGAAAGAAGCATTAATGGTAGGCGTCCTAGTTTTCACTTCTTCAAATGATGTAATCCTCCCTACCCAATTAATGATATAACGTATTTCCCTCGAATCTCTTGTTTCGTTTTATACAACAAAGCTTTATTCAGCCAAGTAATTCAAGTTTCAATGTTCGAAGGATGATTCAAGATACTTATATCTTGTATACAAGTAACATCCATTACAATTCACATTAACTTTCCTAAGAGTCTTAGGGTATTCAAAGCCCTTTGTATCGAAAGGATAAAGACGAAGTGGGTCGCGACCCTCTGTCAGCAGTCAAATTATACGATTGCTAAAAATCTTGGTTCAAAGTACACACAATAAGGTTATCTATCTACTATAGCCTTAGGTTGGATATTAACGTTAATAAATAACGTTAGAGAAGAGAAGCATGATAACAAAAGCGGGACACCGTCCGTCATTAGTAGATTTAAATTATGCTATCATACGTAGCATAGGGCCGAAGCCCAAAAGACATAAACAAAAATTGTTCAAAGATGGGCCGAAGCCCAGAGAGCATAAAAGGTGAGGGAAATCACTCCCCACCTACGATACTTAAAATCCTAAACAAGGGATATTATTTTAACATGCATAAAGGCCATAGCCTAGCAAAAGAAAGTAAGTAAATTGTCCAAGGACTACTAATTTGCTTAAATGAAGCCGTAAGCTTCGTATACATACAAAATATATGACCTTCGAGGTTTATATTACTTAATGATTAATCCTTGTTCGATTTTTTCATAAGGAAGTATTTCTTTTTAACTTTAAGTCGAAATCAATACATTTGAAGTGTACACATCACTTTTGATAGAGGGGCTTGATGATACAGTTTGAAGGTCTCCCCTTCATACTCACTTCGGATACTACATTCCGACACACTTGGCAAACCTCCTAAAATCCTTATTGGCGTCAAACCATTTATCTATGATATGGTTACCAGTTGGGAACTCGCCAATCGAAGCCATAAGCCCTTCGGGGTATGCTCTTCGAAGATACTAACACAAAGGTTTCATAAGACCAAGTCAAACCCACGTTCAAAACCCTATCAAGGCTTCCCCGCTAAGATAGGGGTCGTGGAACATTAACCAAGCGGTTACCTAAAATCATGGAACACCCCCATGATCCTCGGATCAGGTACAGAAGCCTGACAGAGCCTAATATATGCGATAATATGCCATTATGGCGTAAGAATTATAAACAAAGCCAAGTTTACATGCAAACCTTGGTACCTTTTGACAACTCAACGTATGTAGAAATAGGTTCCGATGAAACTCGCTTAGAACTAAAAGTGAAAGTTATATGGCAAAACCTAATACACACGCTCCTTATATAACAAAGGGTTTCAGGACAACTTAAGTCTAATCTCACGCCTCCTACGAAGTCATAACATTAGTTTGGGGGGCTTAATGAGGTATTCATAGCGATAGTGTCAAACAAAGTATAGCTACTTTTATATTGGATTTGACAAAACAAAAGTAGTAGAAGTTGTTAACAAGTTGTTTTAACGAAGCAATGATAAGTCTAAAGCCATGCACTCTTCGCATGCATAACATTAGACCGGGGGGCTTGATGACGTACCCTCCGCTCTGCTAATGAGCGTTACCATCACTCTGGTACTTAGCTTACCATTTGTACAAAGGGTAATGATGTACCCTCCTAAAGGATGAAGCCTACACCTTCGTCCTACACATAATTTCGGCGTAAAGTCATTCACAATGGCTACCGCAAGGGAATCCGCCAACCTTCACCCAAAGCACTCATAGTGTCTAACCTCTGAACGCACAACGAGTACACGTGATGAGCTTTATACTTCTTCTAAATTGAAGTTATTTTGGGAAGACAAATGTCATAACCGCAGAGAAGATCAGTGTTTTAACTCGTTCTTTTGGTGTATTATTCCAATTACGTGGGGGAAGAGATGTAAGAAACAGTTTCTGATGATAAAAGAGGTACACAATTGATTGAGTGTGCGCTTCGGGTTTTTGAGCTTCATATAATGAGACTGATTGTATCACTTCAACTACTTGGGGGAAGTGGTCTCTCAATACTACTTCAGCCTTCAGCGGGAAGAAAGATGAGAAGAACTATTCAAGCGTGAGATGATACGTTGCTGATCTATCAAAGCTTCACCATTGAGAAGGCTCAAGTTCAGAAGATTATTCAGGAGCCTCGAAAGCTTTGGTGGTGGAAGTTTAAGAGATGTTGACTACAGTCTCCTACAACGAGCATAAGGATATCCTCATTACAGTATTCATGTCAACATACTCTTAAACTGCATAATATCCTTTGTACATATATTATATCAAAATGTAAATAGAAAAATATAAAAAAAACCAACAAAAAAACCATAAAAAATGAGAAAAATAGAAAAGACCAAAAATAGTTTTTCAAGGCATGTCTTCTGGTATCGATAACATTAACGGTTCTAGAAATGTCATTCAATAATGACACGGGTCTTTAAATGAAGTTCGAACAGAAGTTCAAAAAGTTTTCAAAACATGCCTAAATAGCTTGCTATTATTTCAGATAGCCACCCGCTTTTCAAAATGGGGAAAGCACGTCGCCAAAAAAACGGTTGTTCCTCCCACTGGGTGATGTTCACCCGGGCACGGATTACTTTATATCCGTGTTTCTTTGATTTAATGCACGCTTCAGTGCATTATCTCTAGTATAAGAAGAGAAGTCTTCTTTGTATCCAAATAATTTTCCTTCTATTATTCTTTTAAAAATTATTTTTGTTTAAAATGGTGGTTTAAAACAATATTTGAAAATCAATTGGACTTAGATTTTTCATAAAATTTGCCACTCAATCTATGACAAAAGGTTTAAATTTTTCATTAAAATTCTAAATAGAAAATGAGTCATAGATTGAGGGGGAGAGTGATTTAAAATTTTATTTTAGATCATCAAATGTTTTTCTTTGTTCGGCTCAAGTAGTGAATAAATATGTGATGTTATGTGTCAGTGTATGAATTTTTTATGAGTTTCGCGTTAAACTCCAAATCATTTATAAACTCATCGTAGTTGATAATAATAGAGTCCCTCATAATTTGAGGGGGAGCATTAATATGTTCCACTATTGGCTTATATAATTCAGACACATTTTCTTTTAATTTTTTCTAACTTATTCAAATCAGTTGAAATCCAAAATCTCTAAAGGTTTGAAATTTTTTATCGGGGGAGAGAATGTGATTTAAACATTAAATCTGATAAAAAATGTGATTGTTTAAGACTCAACCAGGCGCTCCTACCTCTATGTGCTAAACAATTTCGAATACCAATGCACATATTGAGGGGGAGCATTTCTGAAAGATTAAAAACAATTGAGGTACAAATGCTTTGATAACAAATATCACAAGTACCTTGTTTGATTTTCTGTTGGTTTTAAGGTGGAGAGAACAAGTACCACATGACCGACCTTGCATTTACTTTATTGGAGTTATAAGGATGGTAAGGTTAGGTATTCGTTCCCACGATCCCGCCAGAGCCGTATGATCTACCCAGGGACAATCCACTAGTTAGTGTAGAAGTCCTTAGGTATGATTAAAAAAGGAGTAAAGTGAGAATAAGGGAAGAGTGCAGACTGAGATGGAGCTAGTGCTAGAACAAACCCAACAAGTTATTAGTCATGAAGTCTCGGTAAGCACTGAAGGGGTTGAAGAATGAAAAAGAAATATAATGAGAAAGGGTGAAAAGAAATAGCCCTCCATATATTCAACCTTAGGGCAGAAACCGGGTTTAATTCATATGCTACTGGTGGTTACTAAGGTAACACCGGTATTGTAGACAAGCCATCATGGACCCAGAGACACACTGCACCAAACTTCCTAACCACTCAAGTTCTCTTAAAAGGACTTTTTTCATTCTCACGGGGAACCCTGCATAATCTATTGACCGCTCATTATGAGTTATGTTGATATTGAAACAGGAGACACCGCTCTAGTCTCCGGCAACCAAAACGCACTATTGAGTCTAGAGCCAAGAGATCATCAATAAATCTCGCTAGGACACTAATAATTTACTCACTTGGTTTTCACACACTGTGGAAACAAGTAAGATCTTAAGAGTCCTACGCATTATCCTTGTGGTATTGCCAGAACATCCGAGTGATACGAAACTATTCACAATAAAGATGGAAATCCCTCTTGAGCCAACATCAAACAAACTCTTGGTGGGTGACATGTGAGATCCTTTATGGATCAAACTTGTGGCAACTGGAAAGAAACGATGGGGCGATTTGCATTTGAATCAAACTTGTTCTAGGAAATGAATTGACGGATACTTTTGAAAAACCTTTGATGTGCTATGATGCGTGGTTTTGCAACCTTACAACAGGTTTTACCTCTCGAGGGATCTCAAGAGGCTTACAACCCCACCAGGCAGTGTACCTGATCGATGTAGTATAGGATAGTGGTAAGTACGGGGGATTGATCGTTCTCTCACA
>LBNU01015775.1:69146-89003 GCA_014162995.1 Artemisia annua
TGCATGTTTTCCAGAATTCCTCTCAAAAGTACCTAAAATGACAAAAGGAACGATTTAGGGCAATATTTGATCACATTTATACGAATTAGGGCTTAAATGACCCCTAAAAGCGTAACACTTTTCGTCTCATCATGCTCAACAATTGGTTTCAAGCACATCGACTGTGCATATATTTTCAAACAAAAGTATTATTGATTAAAATTTGATTTTGCTCATAAAAACTTTCGTCGTATTGCAAAAACTCTTTATTCAGCAATACACAACTGTCTTTCAAATCAATTTCTCATTAATCAGTGAATTCTAATTAGCTGGTTCACTCACTCCGTGTTGTCAACTTTGAGACGTTTCGGTTTGAGAACGGCTAGTACAGCTGCGAAACCATGTCAAGGAAATTCTTCGGAATTCTACCTGATCACAGGCAGTATTTATACTGATCAACGGGGAACCGTGGTTCTTGCAACCCTATTCGACGAAAGTGAACAAAGACACTTTCGTGAGTTTATTGCTAACTGTTGTTTGCAAGAACACCCGACGGTTGCAATTGATAGCAAATGAGACGTCAATTCATAACCTCATGCTCACACTTCACACTCATAATTAAAGAAATCATGATAGGTGAAAGATCATCAACAATGCTTCTGCAACTTTCATGCTAAATGTCATGATCAAGAAAAGTGTGAGCATGACGGTCCGATGGTCACTACATCACATGGAGGCGATTCCACAAAGGATGACTTGGAGATTTACGGTGGCTGATGATCTCAAAGAAAGCTCAAAGATCACACAAGTCAAAGAAACTTATGCTCAAAGATCACTACTTGCCGTACAAAGACAACACTTGAAGAATCAAGAGATACAAGCTAGAGCTAAAGATCAATTTATAGAATGATAAGCTTCAATTTGTTTTTTCTGGGTGACCTCCCTTAGGGGGAGATTGTTAGGATTAAGAAAAGGTTCAGTCACCCCATGTATTTACATACTTAGCGTAGCTCTTAGTTTTGTTTATATTAGATTAGATATCGTAGACTTAGTTTAGTTATAGTTGTATTTGTGGAGTTGGGTCGGGTCTTTATCCAATGTCAGCTCACACCACAGCCCATGTGGGGCGTATACTATAATTGTATATATACCCTCCTCCACTAATGGAGAGGGTTGGTTGATTTCACATAATACACACACCCACAAGGTGTTTTCTCTCACTAGAAATCTTCCCCCTCTCTCTCTAAAACTCTTACCATGGCTACCTTGTTATTCCGCAATCCAAGACCTCCCGAATCACATAATCAACATATGTTTCGATCCTACAGAATATCACTTGTGATATTCTAAATATAACAAAATATAACTTGTGATGTGGAAAACTAGAAGGGGGTTGAATAGTTTTACGTCTTTTTATTTATTAAAAACTTTGTTTTCAAAACTTCGATTCTAGTTTTATGTGAGATCAATACTTGCACACTTATGAATACTTATATCTACGAAAGTAAATAATAACAATATATATAAGTAAGTAAAGAGATAGAGATGAAAAGATCACACCGCGAGACGAAGGATTTATAGTGGTTCGGCTACGAAGCTCCTCTTCGCCCTACTCCACTCCCCGAGAACCTAACTCGAGAGTTTTCTTCACTATGTCAACAAGCTCCCTTATGGCGGAGAAACCTTACACACCTTTTCTTACACCATTTAATGACACCAAGCAAAATGTCGAGTCCTAATTGTAGCTAGAACCAATCTCACAACTCTTCACAACTTCTACACAACTAGTGCACACCACAACTACTACACTACTTCTCACAACTTCACTACTTCTTCTTCACAACACTACTTCTTCTCAACACTACTTCTTCTTCACTACTTCACTTCACTACCTAAATCTACTTATTATAAACACTCTACACCTTTACAAATAATTTACACAACTACAAAACTATATTCACAAATCTACAATACTTCTTAGCTAGATGTTGAAGGAGTATTCTTCTCTTGCACTTTGAATGGTGAGGGATTGAATCACTTGAAACAAAGACTTATAATCTTATGATCAAAGGATTTAGAAGGATGTTTGGAAAGGATTGGGACTGAAAATTTTCGTGCAAAAGGTGAGGAAAAATAGCAGAAACGAGCCAGTATTTATAGGCAAAAGATTCTGACCACAGGAGCGTGCCGGCCCCCTTAAATGGTGGTCGGCCCCCTTAAAATTAAGGGGGCCGCCCTCCTGTAATGGCCATATTTTTTGTCTCTTTCTGGTGAAAGTTTATTTGGTGAAAAACTAACTGATTTTGGTTAAAAATTTGAATTCATACATTTGTTATGAATTAAACATTTTCCTTTAATTACCAAAATTGTTTTTCAAAAATATATAAGATGTTTATAACATTTTATAAACTTTGTAGTGTTTAAATAAAATCCCTTTGATCATAAAATGTATTAGACATTTGTTTATTCATACCTTAAGTGATATTGTTGGATGGAATGATATTTGTAACTAAATACTTGTTTACGTAATAATTTTACGTTTAATGTTTTTACATTTTGTGATCATCAAAACGTAGGGATATCGAAAAATATTAATAACGTTTTTATGCATTATTTATATCAACAATCTCCCCCTTTTTGATGATTACAAAATCTAAACTCATTAAATCAAAAATTAAGATATATACAAGTATTTAGTGAGTTTATATCATTTCTCCCCCTTTTTGTTAGCATCAAAAAGGTTATCCCGACAAATGTAGAACTCCCCCTTGATGTATACTCCCCCTCGTTTTAAGGTCATAAGAGAAATCGAGATATGGAATGCTTGCAAAAAATATTTAGAACACAAGCAGTATATATGATACATGAAGCAAATAAGAATGCATGGAAAAAAAATAAGACACAAGAAGCATTCATTAATAGATTTGTTTAAATAGATTATGTTGAAAACATAATCAATGGTACATAAGCATATATATGCTTTTCTAGCAAACTACACTAGATAATACTACGTTGCCAACTCGAGCTCTCTTGGACTTGCTTGGGGTACAAAAGCATGGGTGAAATTATTCAAGATAAGCATGTAAGCATGCTTATATGGTTGGTGGTGGTGAGCTTGTAGGTGGTGGGTTTGGAGCGGTTGATGGGGTGTTAGTGTCTTGTGTGAGTGATGAGGTTGAGTTTTTCCTACTGAGGAGGTATTCTATCCAAGTGAGGTGTTCTTCCAAGAAGACGGTTTGTTTTTGGAGGTAAATGCAACAAGGACAATAGTTGGTATGATGCTCAACTTGCTCCAAGTGAAGTGAGTGAGGAAGACAATTTGATTAAGGTGATGAGGGAGGTTGGTCCAAGTTGCGTTGAGCAAGGTGTAAAGCAAGGAGAGCACTAAGCTCATGAGCTTCTTTGAGCTCTTCAACAAATTTTTTATGTTCGGAGGAAGGTGATGATGGTGGAGTTGGATTGTGATTAGGGATTGAGGTTTGTTCATGGAACATAGGATTCATGTTTGGATGAGAGTGATGGTTGTTGTTTTGAAATTGAGTATGATCCTCAAAAGGGTCATTTGGTAGAAATGAGTGAGATGAATGTGGAATTTTATTAGTAAGTGTGATTGTGAGGTTGTCTTGTTGATGTAAAAGAGTGGTTTCATTTGGGTAAGTTTGAGGCTTAGGTGTTGGTTGGTTAGAGACAACATCATTTATTGAGGTGGATTTTTGACACGTATCAAGCTTTCTTCTCCAAATGGGTTTGACGGAGATCTTTGCAACCCTTGAAGGCTTGGATCTTGGGTGATTGGGAGATGACATGATGGGTTGAGTAATGATTTGTAATGAAGAGGGGTATTTATAGTGTGATGATTATGTGTTTATGGAAGGATAATGTGTGTTGGATTGGCTAGACAAAATGTGTTTGTGTATTTAGGGAAGTGGAGAATCAAAATAGGGTGAAATGGCTAAAAAGTAGAAAGCAAATAGTGAACCTTGTCCATCAGGTGGCCGATCTTTAACACCCCCATTTTAGGAACGCAGCGGAAAGGGACATGGGGTGCTATACATCAGTCACATTGTACAAATATAATAAACAACTTCAAAACGTCGTTTTTAAACTTTCACATTCGATAAATTACCAGAGTTAACAAAGGTCCCAAAAGTTTTTAAACATAATCCAAAGTTACATAAGTTTAAAAGTTTGAAACATTATCGAATGAGAATTTTTATTTAAACATGGGCCATCAAATAGATATCCATTCTTTGCGCCGCCCATCCAAGCTGAAGTTACTTACGGACCTGAGATAAACATGCTAAAAGTCAACATAAAGTTGAGTAAATTCATAGAGTTTAATAAGTAATAAGTTGAATACAAGCATTAATCATCAATAGACATGTAAAGGCCTTTTACAAGTCGGAAAAATCAAATTTATAGCATCGAGCTCATGACACCGAACCTTGGCCAAGTTTAAGTTGCCCCGCATAAGGTATTCATTGCCATTACCTCAATTCTAAATATTATATGTCCGTTTGGTAATAAAGGCTCCACGTGAGCGCTACTCACCTGAACAGGCCTGCCTGGCCAAATATGCATATCTATAATATTAGCGTTTACTCACATAATTAACGGTTCATGAAATTAGGGACTTTGATGGCAAAGGTACTCAATGTCTATAATCATGTAATCGGGTCAAGCATACCAAAAACTACTTGTATTCAGTTTGTAAAACTAGCATGTATCCCCCTCGCGAGGTTTATAAAACATTTAAATGAGTAAAAGCGAGGCTATAAACTCACCGTGACTAAAGGAAGAAGTATGAAACAAGTAAGTGAGGAAAATAGTCGCGAAGCTCTACGATGAACCTAAATAGATATACGCTTGTCTTAGATTTTTGAAAATAAACATTGATGCACTTAGCTATATATAAATTATTATCTTACTTATGCTTGGCACATAATTCCCTAGTATATCACAAGTTTTAGTCGGTATTTTAAAAGTTATCTATATGTATGAACTTTATATCTTATAAAGTTTTAAAGAGAATTTTTCTATGTTTGTCTCTAAGTCCCACTAGATATATATAAAGATTCTAAATATATCAAGTGTTTGATAATAAAGTTTTAAGGATATAAGTACATGAGTTTGTAAATCCTTTTTATACTTTTAACGTCAAAGCTGTCAAAATTTTTATAACTTGCACATTTTAGAAAATCCGTTACTCTTAAACCGTATGTCGAAAAATTAAGTTCCTTATATCCCCGGAAAGGTATTCACCTGTACAAACTAGTTTTGTGGGTCCCACCAAGTCAAAATTTACCTAACAGCACTGGAGTTAATCATTTATCACTACTACTCAGGTCTGAGAATTTCTATATCACAACAGTCCCACAAAAGGTGCAATATCTAGAGTTCTACAAGCCCGATCAATTCCCCGTTTGCGGCCAAGTTTAATTTAAGATGTTACCTACAACTTTTATGTTTTGAGAAACCATTGGTTATGTCCAGAAAAACAAGTTTCATAGGTTACAAATCTGGTACTCAGATTATTACATGTTTCACGAAAATATTTCTAGTTTAATCATCGTAGTGAGTTATTCGATCAAATACCCTTTAAAATGACCGCAAGACATAGGCCTACAACCACATATTTTTAGTTTATGTCCAGAGTTTACTGATTTGATCAGTTTATTCCATCTTTGCCCCTGATTCAGAATCACAGTTGCAAGTCTAGTCCTCTAGTGTTTTTATTGTTTTCTAAGTTATGTACCAAGCCTAACTAAGCATAATAACTTATATAATGTTCAAATACATCAATATATATAAAATTTACAGGAGTGAAAATATAAATAAAATGAAAAATTATTGAAGAGTTTCTTACAAAAGTGATGATCAAGCTAATAATTTCAAGAACAAGAATCAAGGAGCTATCAAATGTCACCACCAAGCAAAAACTCTAATGACTTGAAGGAAGAACTTTAGAGGATCATGTGAACTCCAATCTACAGCCACAATAACCTTTTGTGAGCCATAAAAATATAGGAGGAAGAATATTTTTGAAGAGGAAAATAGAGATCAAGATTAAGGTGACATTACTTGCACCTTTTCTCTAATCCATGATGTTAGGATCGTAGTTTTATGGTGATTTGTGGTTCGGGAGGTCGAGTATTATGGAAGAACAAGACCTCCATGGTTAGTGAGAGAAAGTTAGAGAGAGAAGGGAAATACTATGTGTTTTATTCAAATAAGAAAGATGGAAAATTACACACACAAATCTCACCCCTCCATGGAAGTATGGAGGGTATATAAAGCCTAACACACTCACAACTATGACAATATTACGTAACTAGTACGTGTGTTTTGGCTAAACAAGATAGATAATGTAATCCCGTAAATGTCGTTCCATTTACGTGTTAGGACCATAAACTCAGGTCCTAACAATCTTCCCCCAATGGGGCGACATAAGGGATTACTTACAACATTTCCTACAAGTACAAAAACAAATAAAGAAAGGTCTTCATCGGCTCTTCAAGTGCTGAGGATGACTATGGTTGACGCTCTTTGTCTTCATCTTGTACCTCGGCTTGAGAACTTTTTCTTCACTTGTAGACAAATGATGTAATATGCATGAAATGGATTAACTTCCCCCCAATTCATGCTGCATGTCTTTAGCGGCTTCTTCGTACACTTCTTTTTGGCGAAGTTTCTGAATCGGCTTCCCCCCAAACTGACAACCGTCTTCAGCAGATTCGAAACTTTGATGTAGTAAACAAGTCTTCTAACTTTTGACATTTTGAGTACGCAGCGGAATATGTAGATGACACAGTAAACCACACCAAGTAAATCTGAGTAGTTAAATTATCACGGTTATGCTCAATGCGGAAACTCTGTTTGGGGGTAACATGCAAGAAATCAACAGGATATTCTCACATATGTAGGCTACTTAGCACTTCATAATCCGCGAGAGTCGAATCGATTACACCAATCATCACAAAACTGAACCACTGATCATCTCTGCGGAAGTCTTCCGGTAGTAATGCAGTTGTAAACTCGACCACGTGAGTCTATTAAGCGTCCTCGATGTGCACATTTCTTCCCCCTAAATGCAGATCCTCGTGGAAAATGAGTGTTTTCGCAAAGACGTCAAGCAACATCAATGTCAAGTCAAAGAAACACTCTCTCTCTTCCCCCACGATGTCTTCTTCGAAATCGGAAGCATACACACTATGTTAACGATGAGAATCGGAGGCAGCGTAACCCCATATGTCCAATTAACCAAAGAAGTGTGTAGTGCCATAACTAGCCCCATGAGAATCAACTGCTGATAAACATCTCTACTCTTTAATACTTCTCTCAACCAACTATTTACCGACCCCATTATCGTTCTGACGGCTTTTTGTAGTGACTACTGAAGGAGAAAACTCAATATTATGAACTTGAGAACGGAGTAGAATAACCCAAACTTGTGACTTAAACTTGCACTATTGTATGACTAAGAGCGGCGTAGAGAGTTCGTCCACCATCGAATCCCTAAGTACCACTATACTCTATCATCATCAAGTATAGGATGTACATCACTTCTTGAGTAACTCAAGTCTCTGTCATTGTAACGGTTAAAAGCTCAAACAAGGATCTCGAAAAATTATCGCCCGACTCGACATCTTCAGGATACTAAGTACACGCACCCGTGAAATTCCACTTCAATCTCAAATAAATAATAAAAAATTATCGCCGTAGACACATCTTGCGGTTAAATGCCCAATACTAGCCTTTTGAAGGTTTAATTGAACTTTGATAATGGTGAATCCCGATCTTGTCAAAAAAAATGTATCCGTATCCCCGTGAAAATTTGCAATAGCCAAAATATCACTCTATTTCGTCAAATATTATACCAAAAATCATCCAATGTATTGAATACATTTGATACTGATAACCGTTTAGGCCCAATTTGGATATAACTTTCGGATCAGCCCAATATGATAGTGAAGCCCAAAACGTAATACAAACATTTGTGTCCTAGTTTATTTGGCCCATTACATTCATATTGTATGCCTGATATAAGAGTGGAGTAACCCTAATTAAACTCACATTGTGTATTAACCCTAAGCACACACAAAGAAAATGTGCGCCCCCATCTATTCTATTCTCCTTCGAGAGGCAGATCCAACACCCCACAAAATTTGTTATCATTTTTCAAATCTTGAAATCGATAATAAATCTGTCACTAACATCTCATCCAATCTCATCTCCTAATCATCAAGTCATCTTGCAAATCATCTCACAAACACATTGAATACCCAAAGAATAACAAGTCCTTCCTGTTGAGCCACACGAACACAAATTTAATTATGCTTAACCTATGTGTTTAATTAAAGCAGTTTGAGCACTAGACAAGACTTCAAGATCTCGTATAAGGTAGGTTGTTTAAATATTTGTTTGTCGTGAGTTTCCTGTGAACGAACCAAGGATAAGGTATAACATAATTGTTATAATCCTTATCTTTATATGTTCGGATATTGAATGAAGCCGAGCCTTCACAAGAAAGGTCTATGATGATTTCCTTTTCGTGTTTATGATCATTTAACTGTTTTGGGTGCACGAAAAAGGTAACTGAGATCTTGTTAAGTTGTGTGACGTGAGGAGTTGGGATAGATGTAGTTGATGTTGGTTATTGTAGATCTCCCTTTTCTTTTAATTTTTAGTTGTAGGCAGTTTTGGACCAAGGAAGACCAACACAATGGTCTGAGGTTAACACGAGTTTGGTATATGGTTAGTTTTGGTTTGAGTCGAGTCTTCTGGTAATAGTCAAATTTCTGCTTCATCTTCATTCTGTAAATTCTCTTAATAAGTTCTCGATAAATTTTTACATTCAAAAGATTTCGACACTTTACTGTTTATCGAGAAAATTTTATCGAGAAAATTTTTATCGAGAAAATTGATACATGTTTTCGAAATCTTTGGTTATCGAGAAAAATTATCTCGACAGATTAGGATCTTGGTTATCGAGAATAAAGATTTCGATATTTTAGGGTTTAATGTTCTCGATAACCATGTTTTTTCTCAAAAATTTCTTATACAAAAAATTCCGACCAGATTCCGGCGACTTATTCCAGGTTCCGATGATTTTTCCGATGAGTTTTCCGACCATTTGACCTGATATTCGACCTTTTTTGACCAGTTTCTTTTTCGGACCAATATTCAGACCATGGTAGAGTCGTTATTTGACCTTGTTGATGACCACAGATTCACGGGTTAGATATAAAACAAGTCACAAAAAAAAATGATGGTGTTCCATAAAAAACTGTTAACAAGGCTAATAAATGACCATATTAAAACAGATCTATGAAACACTAGTGAAAAAGGTTGAAACTTTTATGACTTTTTGATACCATAAAGCTGTAAACCAAAAAAGTGTAAGGAATAGTACGACACATGGTAAAACAGATTCAAGATGACATTTTTTGACAAGATAAACACCATAAATCAACAAATATGTAACCTTGGCTCTGATGCCACTTGTTGGATCGTAGTTTTATGTTGATTTGTGGTTCGGGAGGTCGGGTTGTATGGAAGAACAAGACCTCCATGGTTAGTGAGAGAAAGTTAGAGAGAGAAGGGAAATACTAGGTGTTTTATTGATAAGGAAAAGTGAAAGGAAATAACACAAAGTCTCACCCCTCCATGGAAGTATGGAGGGGTATATATAGCCTAACACACTCACAACTATGACAATATTATGTAACTAGTCCGTGTGTTTTGGCTAAACAAGATAGATAATGTAATCCCGTAAATGTCGTTCCATTTACGTGTTAGGACCATATTGTTGAATATGAGTGTGCATATTGTTGAGCTTGTTGTTGCTGACGAAATTGTTGCAGTTGATGATATGGTTGTGCTTGAAACGGGTTAAATCGAGAACTTTTACTTATCGAAAACAAGATTTCGACAAATTAGGGTATTGGGATTTCGATAACAATTGTTCTCGACAGATTAGGGTATTAGGATTTCGATAACATATGTTCTCGATAACAAGTACATCCAGAAACTTCTTATACAAGAAGCTCTGATTTTTCCGGCGAAGTTTCCTAATTTCCGTTGAGTTTCCGACCAAAAAACCCAGATTCCGATGAATTTTCCGACCATTTTATAACCAAAAAATTTAGACCACTGTTTTGAGACCATTGAATCTTCACGGGGATTGTACCAAAAGTCATTAAAAAATGCAGTTTCATTAAAACTATTAACGTGACTAAAAGAAGACCACAAAAAGAAATGAATGAAACTGATATCGAAGGGTTTGGACTTTTAAGACTATTTTGATACCAAACAAACACTGTAATAACCAAAAATATGATGAAAACTAGTACGGATCATGGCTAAACAGCATAAAGGTAACAACTTTTGACAAGATAAAACCACAAAATCAACAAACAAAAAAACCTTGGCTCTGATACCACTGTTAGGATCATAGTTTTATGGTGATTTGTGGTTCGGGAGGTCGAGTATTATGGAAGAACAAGACCTCCATGGTTAGTGAGAGAAAGTTAGAGAGAGAAGGGAAATACTATGTGTTTTATTCAAATAAGAAAGATGGAAAATTACACACACAAAAATCTCACCCCTCCATGGAACTATGGAGGGTATATAAAGCCTAACACACTCACAACTATGACAATATTACGTAACTAGTCCGTGTGTTTTGGCTAAACAAGATAGATAATGTAATCCCGTAAATGTCGTTCCATTTACGTGTTAGGACCATAAACTCAGGTCCTAACACATGATCACTAATCTTGTCACCAATATTCTTGAAAGGACTTTGAGAATCACCACTCTTTAACACCTTGAAAACCCTAGGAGATCATCAACAAAACTCTTGAAAATGAGAGTTTTGAAGAGGTAAAAGAACAATGAACAAGTTAGCACCAAGAGAGTTTCATCTTGTACTAATTATTTTAGCTAGAAAAATCAAAACACATGGGTGTTTGTGCTTACCTAGCCACGGCAAAAAGAAGCTGGACAAGAGAATAAGAAGATTTTGCATGTTAAAATAATTTGGTGATAGGAACTATGTGAGGTTTAGTAGTTTAGCATGTGAAGAGAGGCATTAAGTGGACAGTTGTGCATATAAACAATGCAAACCACAACTTGGCGCCACCTAGGAAGGGGAGGTGCCAAGTTAGTGCAGATTTTTGTGAATAAATTGTTATTAGATGTATTGTGTAGTTTATTTTGCTCCCGGTAACTTAAAACGTGGAGTTTTAAGACGCGTAACGTAATACCGGGTAGAAATAAAATGTAAAACTTGTAAAAATATTAAAAAAAAATTCACAATATATTTTAGAAGTATAGATGAGTGGTGAGATCATCGGAGGATTTATTTGAGGTTAAAGCGTGAAAACATGAATTTAAATTGCACAATACGTAAAAAGTGGAAAGTTGACGTAAAAATGGAAAAAGTGAATTGTGACTTTAAAAATAGGATTGTAAGGAAACAATGGTGCATAGAAAGTGTAGAATAGACATAGTATAGTCGTGGTTGAATGAATTGAATGTACACGGATAACTTCCGACGAAGTTAATTATTTAAAATAGAATAGTTTAATACTAAAAGTAGTAAAATAAATGACATCCCTTAAACATAGGCCGGCCCCTTTAATTTTAAGGGGGCCGCCCTTTGTATTTAAGGGGGTCGCCCAGGCTCTGGTTCACAGATTGCCAGAAGAAGGGGTTTTTGACAGAATTTTTCAGAAAGAGGTTTGTTTTGAGGTTTGGTTTTGGGCAAGTCCAACTCTTTAGGCAACTATGCATGTATTATCTTAATGAAATATGCATGAAAAGTATATAGGTAGGCAAATAAACATGTAATATAATCACAATTAAGCATGCATGCAAAATTAATAAAGAAATAGAGCAAATAAGCAAGTCATTCTATCTAAAAACTATCTTAGTGCAAGGGCAAAGGCAACTAATGAGTGAGAGACTAGTGATGGAACAAATGTGATAATGTAATTCTTGACATTGTTCTAGTGTGTGCCTATATGAAACAAATATGGAGTTAAGATCCTATAAAAGAAAAACAAATTTTCCTAAGAAACGATCCTTGATCTCCTTAATTTAGCTTTGCTCACTTCTAAGTGTCATGTATATGTATATATTGGATTATATATATATATATAGATAACGAGAGTGAGACTATTATGCATGGTTTGAGAGAAAAACGTTTTTATCATTATTCAACAATGAGTTTTCCTAAACGTGAGAATGATTTTTTAAAAAAAAAATTGAATTGGTGTTTCCTTTAAGAATATATTTATGCAAAACAAAATATCCCAATTCCTGATTTTGTGCAAAACAGAATCCTAGACTCAGGCGTGTGGAAAAAGAAAACTTCAGTTTTTGTTGTTCAGATGGCCGGCCCCCTTAAAGTGAGGCCGGTCCCCTTAATGTTTAAGGGGGCCGCCCTTATAACTTTAAGGGGTCCTTCCATCTGACATAAAAAAAATTTCAGAACTTTGATATTTCAGAAAGTTTTAAGTATTCTAAGAATTTAATCAATTTGCTCCATCATTCCTAATCCTAAACGCAAGTGGTTAAATAATTCACACTTAAGGGGCTTAGTAAATATATCGGCAATGTTATCTTCCGAAGCTACCTTTTCTATTGTTATATTTCCTTTTTGAACATTATCACGAAGGAAGTGGTGACGTATTTCTATATGTTTAGTGCGAGAATGTTTACGGGATTCTTACTTAAATCTATAGCTCCTTTATTATCGCACATTATAGGAATATTTTCTAACATAATGCCATAGTCTACGAGAGCTTGTTGACATGCCTTTCCGGCGCTTACGTATTCGGCTTCGGTGGTAGAAATAGCAAGAGCGATTTGCTTATTCGAAAACCAAGATGTTAGACAACATCCCATAAACGTGCAAATACCGCTAGTGCTTTCGATCCACGTAGTCTCCCGCATGATCCGAATCCGCATAGACAATAGTTTCTATTCCGGATCCCTTAGGATACCATAATCATAAGTGTATAGTGCCCTTAATATATCGGAAGATACGCTTAACCGCTTCTAGGTGAGAGGTTTTGGGATCCTCTTGAAAATGGGCACAAAGGCAAATACTAAACATGATATCGGTCTACTTGCTGTTAAGTATAGTAAACTACCTATCATTCCTCTATACTTAGTGTTGTCTACGGACTCACCTTCTTCATCTCTTGTGAGTTTGATTTCCGTAGACATGGGTGTCTTAAGTGGCTTAGAGTCTTCTAGTCCAAATTTCTTAAGCATTTCCTTAATATACTTAGATTGATTAAAAAATATTCCATGAGTTATCTAATGGATGTGATTTTGTTTCCTTAATATTTACAATCTCATTTTCTTCTAATGTTTCTACTTCATTATTATTTCCTAAGGGCTTACTTCTACTAACCTCAATAGCTTCTTCCTCAATCACATCATCATCTTCTAAGGGTAATGTTTTAGGTGGTGGAGGAGTTTCATCAAATGTTACATTTAAGGATTCTTCTACTTTCAAAGTGTGTTTATTTAAAATTATATATGCCTTACTATTTTGTGAATATCCTAGAAAAACTCCTTCGTATGACTTAGGGTCGAACTTAGTAAGGTAATCTTTTGTATTAAGGATGAAGCATTTACTTCCGAATACTCTAAAGTAGCCTATATTTGGTTTTTTACCTCTTAATAACTCCTAAGGAATAATATTCGTCTAATAGAAACCCTATTAAGTATATAAGTTGATGTATCTACGGCGTGACACCAAAACTTTTGTGGGATAGATTGCTCATTTAGCATTGTTCTACTCATTTCTTGTAGAGACCTATTTTTCCTTTCTACTACTCCATTTGATTGAGGAGTACGAGGAGCGGAAAAGTTGTGAGATATTCCATTTAAATCACAATATTTTCCGAATTGTACTTCGTTATCAAATTCCCTACCATGGTCCGGCCTAATTGATACTATAGAGCATCCTAACTTATTTTGTATCATTTTACTAAATGTCTCAAATTTCTCAAAGTCTTCAGTTTTATCACTTAGGAACCTAATCCACGTGTATCGTGAATAATCGTCTACTATAACTAAGGTGTAACGGTTGCCACCGTAGCTCCGCACCGCGGATGGGCCAAAGAGATCCATGTGAAGTAACTCTAAGCATCTAGTAGTGGAAACCATATTTTTAGCTTTGTGACTAGCATGTGCTTGTTTTCCAATTTTACAAGCGTCACAAAAATGTTTATCATATCTTATACTAGGCAAGTTTCTAACTAATTCCTTAGAGACTAAAGATTGTATTTGTTGCATGTTCGCGTGACCTAATCGCCTATGCCACAAGGTGGAATTTTCATCTAGAGTTGTTAAGCATATCATATCTTCCGGTTTGTCTCCTAGTTTCATAACGTATACACCTCCTTTCCTAATTCCTCTACCTATGACTTTCTCATCCTTAACTATTTCACTATCTTTATCGGTAAAGGTAACCCTACACTTATTATTACATATTTGGCCTATACTAAGCAAGTTATATGTTAGATTATCTACATGTTCAACATTATCAATAGTTAGTGAGTCTTGAGAGATTTTACCTTTCCCTATGAATTTCCGCGACGGTCGCTACCAGAAATAACATTACCTCCGTTATATGCCTTGTATGTAGAAAATAGCTTGCGATTCCCCGTCATGTGTCTTGAGCATCCTTTATCCTTTATCCACTCGTCGGGATCCAAATCTATTCCTAGACATATCTCGTTAGATGCTTGAGCAACGAAGCAATTGTGCTTAGCCTTTTTGTCTACGTCACTAAATCTTCTCTTTCAGATTGTTTTTCTTTTATCTTGTGCTCTTTGTCGCTTTTTAAGAATACTTTTGAATTCTTTAACAACCTTTGCATATTCTTCGTCTTCACTTTCGGAACTAGAATCGTCATCATCACTAAGTTCCTTCTCGATCGTTATCTCTTTACAACCTTCTTGTTTGCTCTTGACGTGACTCATGGAATTTTCGGCATCATTACCTTCATACAAAAGATTTGAACTAGTAGCACTTGTACTCATTTCAACAACATATTTATCTACTATACTTTCATTTGTTACTATATTGTATGCAAGATTTTCTTTGACTTGACACTTCTCTTGATGAAAGGTTAAAAGGCTTTTCCACATATCATTTGCCGTTTTACAAAAAAATATTCTTTCATATTCAATTCTTGGTAAAGCTTTGTATATCATTATTTTAGCCTTATTATTTTTATCTAGCATTCTTTCGAAACAGTTATCTTGTTCTTTAAAAATAGTTTTTATTGGTTGAAAATCACTAATTGAAATGACACGCCAAAGATCATAATTTATTGACTTCACATAACTTTCAAATCGATTTTTCCATTCAAGAAAGCTTATATTTTCAAGATATGGTGGTTTAAATATCATGTTCCCTTTTAAATATTTTTCCGATTCCATAGATCGATTTCAAGTTTTAAAATACAATATATTTTAAAAATCTTATTTGACGTGGCTCTTGATACCAATTGTGGAAAACTAGAAGGGGGAGTTGAATAGTTTTACGTCTTTTTATTTATTAAAAACTTTGTTTTCAAAACTTCGATTCTAGTTTTATGTGAGATCAATACTTGCAAACTTATGAATACTTATATCTGCGAAAGTAATAATAACAATATACGAGGCATGCAGAACCCGTGCTACGCACGGGCTAAGAATCTAATTGTTAATCGTGTATTCTTTCTGTATATTAGCGAGTGTATACTTAATGGTTTAGTATGTTGTATTAAATGTTTTAACTTTCTTGTATAAAAATTTAAAAGTGTTTGATTTTGTTTTGGTTTTGTGGTGTAGTATTCTATATATGGGCTTTTGGTTATTAAGTTGTGATGGCTTTGTTTCTTTTAGCCTATTACTTATTTGCATGATAAAAAAATGGCTTTGTTTCTTTTGGTCTATTACTTAGCCCTACAGTACTTGTCTATTAGATGGTTTTTGCATGGTAATATGAAGCACACGGGGTCTATCTAATTGTTCATAGTTTAATGTGCGTTAAATATTTTCTTTATTAACTTTGTAAGTTAAAGTTTGTGTAATAATGTATATATAATAATGCCACATAAACTGTATAAAAATCGTTACAAACCTTTTTAGCTTCATCTCATTTTATTGTACAACTAATTTCATTGAAAATTAACATTGAAGTCTAACTAATATTAATAAATTTTATCAATAAAGTCAATTCTAAATAGCTAAATAAATGAATATTAATTAACACACTATTAATAATTCTGAAAGCCTTTGGACTCCACTATTATGTCTTAAACTTAATTTTTTTAATTTTCAAATGGGTTTGAGCAAAAATTATATACTTTTTCTTTTATATTCATTATTCAAGTTGCATGGTTACATAAACTAATCATGCTAAAAAGTATCATTTAACCATTTAAATGTTGCTTTACATACATGCTTGTGCACATTTTCTTTAATCAATTCGCATATGTGAGCTACATCAATAGAAAACACACATAAATTACTTGTATCTGAAAATGCATTAACATAATACATATATCTATATATATTGGCATTAGGTTAAATCATCAATTATTTTTGCAACCTTTTCAACTTCATCTTAATCCATAACCGACTTTTAATTGTATACTAATTACTAAATATCATGTGATAAATTCCGGCAAGCCTTGCACTTCCATCTCGATCTTGTATATACTTCACATTAAATGCACCGGTTTTGTTTTTCGATAAAAGTTTGAACTTTTGCTTATGTTTAAAACTCATCTTTTTTATTTGATATTATAATTTACAAATGGATTTAAGTCAAAATTATGTATTTTTTACTTTCTATTCATTACTCAATGCGATATTTTTAATATGTCATATTTTGCTATTATGGCAAACTCATTTAATTGGCGTTGATGCAGGTTTTACCGACCAGGTTTTAATATTTATAATGTGTCTCGTCTACCTAAGGTCTACCTAATGCACTAACGGGCAGTGTACCCGGTCGTGTATGGTAAAGCTAGTTGGTAAAGCCGAGGTCGTCCCAAGAGCTAAGTGTGTGGAAATTATCTAAGTTTAGTGTCACGTGTAAAAGGGGTTTTTGATTTAAAAGATTAATCAACTAATGAAATTAAATAACAAAGCAAGTAAATAAACGAATGAAAATCAATAGAGAGAGATAGTGCTAAACTAATTACTACTCTTGTTAATATTGTGATTAGTTTTCTATAAATGCATCCTATCATATCGTCTGGGGGTTAAATTCATTTCGGATCAGAGGGTTAAATCACCTAGATCTATCTTACACCTTCTCCTATCCACGACTATTGTAAAGCCGTGGGTTCGTCGGTCGAAGATGTAAGAGTCATTAAGTGCATCTACTAACATGGACAAGTCTAGCGGATGCGGCATGGTCAGATCTTACACCCCTCTAATTCCGTTAAGCGTATAGCATTGGTAGGTGGTCCTAGGGTTAATTCGCACATGTATGGTGATATTGCTATCACCAAGTCACATCCTTATCGGCTTGCTTCCTAGGGTTAATTCCACAAGCCTCTAAGGAACAACCAATGCTAAACACTACGGGAACTAGAGTGTCCTAAGACTTGCCATGAAAGTATGCAAACAATAGACAATAGATGCGTAGAAAACTAAATCACAACAATAACAATTTCATAACTAGGCTAACACCAAGAGGTGTTTAGCCACTCATATTCATAATTGCAGTAAAACAATGTTGAGTTAATACAAATCTAAACATGAATCGAATACAAGACAAAGGAATTGATAAACTTATGATTGATGTGTGAATCCTCCCTTGGAAATGACTTCGATGAGGCTAGAACTTCGTTCCTCCTGCTCCCTGAGTTTCTCCCAACTTCTGTGTGGTGAAAAGTGAATGAATAAATTCGGAATTAGGGCTGGTATTTATAGGCTCGACTTAGCTACGACGTAGTTGATTTGAGTTGCTACGCCGTAGCCTTTGTAAATATGGACTACGCCGTAGCTTGATCAAGTGCTACGGGCGTAGTTTCTTCTTTAGATGCTTCTACGGCGTAGTTGCGAGGGTTACTACGCCGTTACTTCTTCCTTGGCCTCGTTAGTTCTTCTCTGCCTCAAATTGGGGACTACGTCGTAGGTGGAGAGTTGCTACTTCGTAGTTCCCTTTAGTGGACCTCTACGCCGTAGCCAAGGATTGGGCTACGCCGTAGTCTTCATAAACTCTTGCTACGGCGTAGGTGGATGAACCTCTACGCCGTAGCTTGTGCAGAATCCATAATTAACACGTATTTGCTCTTAAATCCTTCCATTTCCNAGTTGCTACTTCGTAGTTCCCTTTAGTGGACCTCTACGCCGTAGCCAAGGATTGGGCTACGCCGTAGTCTTCATAAACTCTTGCTACGGCGTAGGTGGATGAACCTCTACGCCGTAGCTTGTGCAGAATCCATAATTAACACGTATTTGCTCTTAAATCCTTCCATTTCCACGTATGTTCGTTCTTTTACTCATCTTTACACTGAAACCAAAATAGGAAGAAATAAGAGTATATATTCTTCATATGAATAGAAAAGATGAGCATTTTAGGGGGAAATTAACACTTAAATCATGGGTAAATTTGACGTCAACAAATATCCCCCCACTTGAACTCTACTTGCCCTCAAGTAGACCTTATTAGAATAATTTTCAAAAAGATATTCCCCAAGAAACTGGAGAATATGAATTTAAAAACTTCCTATGCTAGAATATATCAAAGCCGAACACCTCACAAAATTGGAACAAACACTCACATCTCTCTCCTAATCTAAGTGTTAATTTCAGGGTGGTCACTCAACGCACAGTCATAGAATGTATTCTATCATAGGCTTGGCAGTTACACAAATCTCTACCACTAGAGCTAGGATCGAAACAATTTTTAAAGGCAATATTGGGTGAACACATATAAGGCTTGTGGGTGTAGTGTTGTTACTAACATACTACGGCAAAGGCGACAAAGGCAATGGTACATGACCGGAACGCCGGGCAAGACACCAATGACTGCTCAAATCTTTCACCTAAGCATGATTCACAACTAAAGGGTAGGATAAGACATGGGATGCACAATAATGGTGTAAAATGAAAAAGAAAGCAAATAGTCTTAGCCTATAACCGAGTTGCTACCACTTGCCGTTCATCCAAAGTCCAAGCTTCAAAACGCAAGAATTGGATCATGTAACAAGTGTATGCCATTAGAGGACGTCATGATGGGCACCTCACTTGGTCTTCATGTTGGCGATTAAGAACCAACAACTTCATTCTTCAAATGAGACCGAAGTGGCCTCTTCGATACTAATTCCTTCAAAGCTCATATTACGGTGCTATACAAGGTTGCACCAAAGATAACATATCTACATACAGAAATTCACATTTTTTTTCATAACTAATACAATAAATATATCCCCCCACTTGAGATGAACAATACATGTACAATAGTTGGTTTTTTCATGATCTTCAATGATTTGTCTTCAATGTAGGTGTGATTCTTGAATCTCTTGACTTGAACCTCAAACTAGAACAAGTGGCAACTTCCCAACCATAAACTAAGACTACACGGTAGGCTAAGGTGTATAGGTGTATCAAAACAGTAATATGGGTACGAAACGAAAGGATAGGCTCAAAAGGGTGTATCTAAGGGTATCTTGCACTAAAGGTTAGTGCAACAAAGGGTTTAACACGGGGGTCGAATAGTCGATGTGACTAATCGATAAACACACATGTAAAGGTTATTTGGGTGATAATCCTAAAATATTGCCTTCTTAAAAAATTTCTTCCAAATGTATCAAGAAATCTCAATACACTACTCGTCTATGGTTTCAAA